>DF241855.1:55561-69248 GCA_000507305.1 Breviolum minutum Mf 1.05b.01 | reverse complement strand
TACTACTACTACTACTACTACACTACTACTACTACTACACTACACTACTACTACTACTACTACTACTACTACTACTACTACTACTACTACTACTACTACTACTACTACTACTACTACTACTACTACTACTACTACTACTACTACTACTACTACTAGGACTACTACTACTAGGACTACTACTACTAGGACTACGACTACTAGGACTACTACTACTAAGACTACTACTGCTACGACTACTACTGCTAGGACTACTATTCCTGTCAGGCTACCCAAAAGTTCGTATATCGGAAGTTTGCCACTAAACTTCCTTTGATAAGATAGATTACAGTACTTTACATACATAATCTGTAAAGGGATGAGCTTGCCATTGCCTATGCAAGCGGACACAAACAGAAGAGGCCAGCCTGTATTATTAGATGATTGGATTGCAATCAAATTGAGAGGTATTGAGGCAGGCTTCAAAGAACATTTGAATTGTGATGTGTTGGCATGTTGAAAAATCATTCGAAATAACCCTAATTACCCGCTTCATAAACTTAAACGCAGGATCCGTGAAGAAGTTGTCAGGCTTTGTGCTCCTTGGTCGTGAGAGAAGCGAATGACATCCATCATCCATCCCAGATTCGGCCCGTTACCTGTCAGACCGGAGAAGAGGCTTCCGAGATCCATCGGAGCCTCCTGGCAGTTCCATAAAAAAGGCAACGCTTTGCAGTGCTTGTGAACATGAGCAGTTGTTTTGTTTCGACTCTTGATCCAAAACATGATCACAAGATTTTCTTGCCATTATCATGTGTTCGCCAAGAGACCATTGGAACCAATTAATGACATCATCTCAGCACTGGGAATCTCTGACTCTTTCCTAGCCCCCTAGAGATCACTGCGATGGTGTGTGAAACTATCAAGACTTTGTAACACGTCAGGATCGCACAAAAGCTTGACATGGTTTCTAACCAAAACACCATGTTTTTCTGAAGCAAGTTGCGCTCAGGCCCAAGTCCAATGAGGAATAATAAAGCAGTAAACATGCCAGGAAGTCACAGCTACAATTGGGTTCGTTACCTCTGGCCAAAAACTCTGCGACAGCACTGGAGGGGCTGGGCGGAGGTGCTGGGCAGAGAAGCTTTGTGGGGGCATATCAAAACGAAATTCTGATGCTGCCAAGTGAAGCAATTTAGCAAGACCATTTCGTTGCGTGGGTACATTGGATACGAAACACACACCTTCGCGTGCGGCTTACAATCTCAGCTTCCCACGCAGCAAAGAGTGCGGCAGGGGGGTTACCGCCTGACGATGGGAAGGACGAACAAACTGAAAGTATTACCGCATATAGCAATGTGAGTACAGTAGTACGTGGAGTTTCCAGGTTGTGACAAGTGATCGCATTTTTCGTTTTTGCTCCGTTCATTCAGTAAATCTTTAAACCTGGACGATGCAAAGAGAGCAGTTGACGGTGCTTATGTTGCTGAATTGCAAACGCAGTTGGTTTTCAAACTAATATTAACTCGTTTTTCCGCTTTCTTTTGTGTGGGTGCAGAACATAGCGTTTCATTGTTCATGGTATCCGGCAGTTCTGAGATAAATGTGCAACATCTATGCCCTGAAAGTGTTTCATCAATGAAATGCGGTCTGAAAAGAGGACGCGAAAAACCTTTTTCACCATGAAACAACTGAGCAGCCTGATAATCTCGAGCATGTCTAGGAACAAGAAGCCATAAGGCTTCCTGTGAGCCAGAAATTGCAACATGCCTTGTTTCACACCACTCACATCGTTAAGATCAACGCCAAAACCAATCACAATTATCACCATCCATTGAAATCGTGTCTTCAAAAGTTTCCAACAGAAAACAAACACAGTAACAAAATTTACAAAATACCCACCTACAGAGTGAAAATAATCATATATATTATATGTTTGTATAAACATATATAATGCACAAGACAGCTTTGTAGACAAATCCAGTGCGATTCTGAAGATTGCAATGACACATTGTCCAAATCGTTTGTTTCACTTTTGATTTTCATGTCAAATTGTCAACTGCAACATAGACTGACATATTGATTTCAAGCGCCCTGATAGTGACATTTTTCTATATTCATTAGTATTCGGTCACCGTCGCCGTTCATTTGTTTTCCAACTCTTCGTGAAATTTTACTGCCATTTGTTCCCAAACCGATTAAATTTGTTTCAATTCAAAGTCACACAAACAAAGTAAACACTATTCGGGAACAGGTTGCAGGGATTCAATTGTCTCAACAATAGAACGCGGTGGTGGGGAGCCACTCAATACCTTTCTCTTGGAAAAGAACGCATATGTACTAATGCAAATGCAGATCGTTAGCGTTGTCATAGTATTCGTGAAATGTTAGTCTTGAGAAAACAGTGGCAGGACTTTGAAAACTTCGGGTTATAGTCGAATCGGGAACCAAAGGTGCACTTAATTGAGATGTGCCACGAATTGAACGGTAGCAATGATTTGGATTTGTATGAGTTGCCATTCCAAAATATGATGAACATGTTGCCGCAAATCCATACCACTAGGTGGGTCGAGTGTTGTGATTGTTTTCTCTGCTTGCATCTCTGTATTTCAATTGTATTGTTCAAATTTTGAGTTGGTATAGACGCAACGGCTTGTGGCAAAACGGTCGCTGCTAGTCAGTTGACTTCGAGTTTTTGAATCGTCCATCGATCCATGTTATTTTTGCTTTATTTTAAACAGCATGCAATCAGGGTGCAAAACGCACAATTGCTTCCCAAACCACAACACTCCCACAATGGGCATACAGGCGATGCAAAAGCAAATGGTGAACCTCAAACCACCACTCCCCACCACCACCACCACCTGGCGCGAAGCAAATTTTCAAGTCAAAATGTACAAAACACCGCAGCTTCGGACCAATTTTTGTAGTTCCGATGTCGAAAGATGCCACGCCGCCCTGGCGCGAAGCGCATTTTCAAGTCAAATGTACAAAACACCTCATCGGAGCAATTTTTGAAGTTCCAATCTGGAAAAATGGCACGCAGCTGGCGCGAACATTTTCAAATCAAAATCTTTAAAAATAATTCTGATGGGCTCGGGCCACTTTTTCAAGTTTAGATGCTGAAAAAAGGCGCGCGGCTGTGGCGCGAAGCGCATTTAAATGTCACAATGTACAAAATACCTGTGTTTTGGCGCGCTGTTTGAAGTTCAGATGTCGAAACATTAGTCAGTTAGTCAGTCAACCAATCAGTCAGTTAGTCAATTAGGCAGGTACAGTTAGTCAATTAGTCAGGTAGTCAGTTAATCAATCAATCTTAGTCCGTTCGTTGAGTCATCAATTTGTCCGGTAATCAATCCATGAATTAGTCAGCTAGTTCATTGGTCAGAAAGTCAGTTTGCTAGTTAGTCCAGTTACTTAATCAATCAGTTAGTCAAGTAGCTACTTAGTCAATCAGGAAGTCAAGTAGTTAGTTACTTAATCGTCAGTTAGCTAGTTAGTCAAATAGTCAGTTCGTCAGTTAGTCAGTTAGTCAATCAGTCAGTTAGTCAGTTACCTAGATAGTCAGTTAGTCACGTAGTCAGTTAGTCTGTTAGTCAGCTAGTCAGTTAGTCAGTTAGCTAGTTAGATAGCTAGTTAGTTAGTTAGTTAGTTAGTTAGTGAGTTAATTTTTCATTTAGTTGTAATTAGTTAGTTAGTTAGTTAGTTAGTTGGTTAGTTAGCTAGCTAGCTAAATAGCTAGTTAGCTAGTTAGCTAGTTGGCTAGTTAGCTAGTTAGTCAGTTAATCAATTAAATAGTCAATTAGTCAATCAATAAGTCAAATAGTCAGTGAGTCAGTTAATCAATCGAACAATCAATGAATGAGTCAGTCAATCAGTTTGTTAGCTAGTTGGTGAATTAGTCAGTTCGTCAAGTAGTCAATGAGTCAATCAGTCAGTGAAGCACTTAGTCACCTAGCTAGTTATTTAGGCAATCAATTAATCAATTTGTCAGATAGTCAATTAGTCAGTGGGTCAGTCAGTCAATCAGTCAGTCAGTAAGTGAATTAGTCTGTTCGGCAATTAATCAACCAGCTAATCAACTAGTCAGTTAGCTAGTTCGTCAGTCCATCAGTCAGTCACTAATTCAATCATCAGTTAAGCAATCAGTCAGTTTGTCAATTAATGACTTAGTCAGTTGGTCATGTAGTCAGTTAAGCAATCAATGATTTAGTCAGTTAGTCAAGTCAGCTGGCTAGTTGGTCAGCTATTAGTCAAGTAGCTACTTAGTCAGTCAGGATGTCAATCAGTCAGTTACTTAATCAGTTAGTTGGCTGGTAGGTCAGAAAGTCAGTTCGTCAATCAGCAGGAGTCGCAGCGGTGCTCTTTTCCAAAAGCGCTCACGACCACAAGTGTTCCAAGAGATTTGCGTTTGCGAGCAGAAGCAGCAATGGTCCTCTTTGCCCTTTGCCAAAAAGCGCCTGCTCCAACCTGTGCGATCGAGGCCAACGGACCATCACTTTTCCTCTAAAGAAGAATACGGGTGGCAGAATTCAAGTTTCCATGTTTAAGAGTGATCGAGTTGCACAAACTCAAGAGAGTTCAGCCACAGGGCCTAGCAAAGCTACTAGGAAAGCTTTGCCTGCTGCCAGACGGCCATCATTGCTGGCTGGAGAAACAGCCGAAAACAGATGCTGTTTTTTCCCGAGATAGTGACAACTTTAGGGCTCTTACTTCCAATGGGAACCCATTGTGTTCCGTCCTCTCACGCCATAGCAGGAAAACTGGTTTGTCAGAGTCATCTAACCCATAGCCAAAGAATAACGACACCTCCAAGATTCATTCTGCCGGAGGGGAATGGGCGTGGTACCGATCGCCGGCGGTCAACACAGGACGATAAAGGTATTTTTCGGACTTAGTGACCGTGGATGGCACAGGTCCACAATGATGAGGTGGAGGCGTTGAAGTCGAGCAGGCACAGCTCCAGGTTCCTGACAAACCAGAATGGCACCTGGCCAAAGGTACTTGGTTTGCAGGAAGCCATGTGGTCATTAATTGGAACTACCAGCAGTAAGCAAAGCTAGGTGAGGTGGAGGTGCCAGTTGACACCACTGGCATCCGCCATCCACCGTAAGGCCATGCCCTCAAAGAGGTGGGTAAGCATGTGCATCTATCCCTTCGATGCAGAGAGGTCTACATGCTGCTCCACTAAGCACTGAACTAATTCCTTGTGGACTGCTTGATAATGAGGCAGTGTCCCATTCGCACTGGGGGATGACTTCAATGTGGGCGCCCCTTGGATGCCACGTCAGTTGCCGAACGATGCAGAGTTGAAGAAGCTGAGACAAGCGCACGAGGGTACAAACAGTCATCGAGCATAATGCTTCTAGGCAGAGTTTCCGCCCCGAGTGCCACTTAAACAGGTTAGGGTGCACCAGTGCAGGGTCTATACTCCTTGCATTTTATTGACCCCGGAGCAAAGGGACTTGTCTGAGGCAGAGGAATCATATGAAACCTCAGGGACCAAAAGGATGTGGTGTGCATCAGTATCTACGTGCGCCTTGCCATTTCCATACATTGAAGCACCGGCGCCTGTGATGACCATCGTCGCTGGCATAGCAGGTAGTCAATCAGGCAGAGGACCTAGGCTCGAAAACTTCCCTTTGACAGATCTGGAGGACCTTCCAGCTCCCATGAAATCTATGGCAATCACCTCGTGCTATTAGATGGCCTGTGGGGCAGCAACGATTTAGAAACTTTGGTCGATGCGACCGTTGGAATCGTGTCAACTGGCTGACGCACTGGAAAAGTAGTGATTCCCTGCCACTGACAAGACACATGTCTGCCACCAAGCGGATAAAGGCAACAGCGCCCAGTCCACCAGACAGAAATCACTTGTAAAATACGTCAGGTCCATAGCAGCCACCTTGGGAGGCATCTACCCCGTCAGCCCTTATACGGGAGTAGCACTTGAAGTGTGTTCATGGAGAAGAGGCACCCAAGGACTCCCGAGCTTGTATACCCGCTCCATTCTAATGTGCGGGTTGGCGCTGACCTTCGATGCGCACATGGACATGCCACTCCCATGTGGATTGCCGGAAGGCAAGGCGGTGCCCCGTCTGCCACCGGGGGCGACCGCGTTGTTGACGCCACGATTCCTTGGGCACCTTCAAGTTCATCCATGTCCGAGCGCTGTTGCAGGTATCTACAACAAATAATTACATGTAGGTTTATGTCGTAGTTCCAGAGAGCTGTCTATGACCTTCGGGATTGTGTTGGATAAAAGTGAACTTAGGAGGCATCGGAGCTTCCTTTGTGTGATTTTCACTTCAAGTTTTTTGGTGCTCTCGCAGTGATTCAAACACTCTCTACTTGGCGTTAATATCACCCTCTATAGCGTCGCCCAAGGCAATGTGTCCCAATGCTGCACTGGAGGGACTGCCTACTAGTAGGACTTAAAGGATCCTGATGAGAACACCGAGTTGCTTAGCTTGTTTCAAACCCAATGCGCAGACTTGCGGTCTCATGTGCTTGAGAGTACCCACCTGAAGTGTTTTGCATTCACAAACCCTGTAAAGCCCAATGTTTCCACTACGGACACGGCGTCAATTCGTGGGGATCCTGCCTTGCCACCTCAGTAGCAAGCCGGAGTTGCCAGCGGGTTTGGAAAAACAGAAAACATTGTTGGCGTCCTGATATGCCTCTGCCTTATTCACATGAGGCAGATTGGAAACACCAGCATCAAGAGCAAGCGAACAAATGTCGTTCCCATTGTTTGTACCTCCTGGAGTCACAGACCGAGGAATGCTCCGGGTGGCCTTGAACGGTTGCACTGTCTGTTGCACACTCTTGTGCTCTAGGATGCACGCCATCCATGAGTGCCGATCCTCCTAGGCACCAAGGCAAAGTCAGGTTCCTGCGGGATGCTAGCTTGCTTGACCCCCAAGGCTCCAGGAGCGACCTGGGCAGATATGTCTGCAGGTCTCTCTGGAGTACTGCCCAGCAGGGTCATGAAATGCTATTGATCCCCGTCGCCTGGCTGAGAGAAATAATGGGTGACGGGCATGGCTCACCCTCCTTGAGTGAGGTCATGGCTACCACTAACTGTCAATGGGTCAGCCAGGCGACGGGCCAAAGTTCGTGTGTGGGTACCTCACCTCACTCGGATCAGACTGTCGGCTCATCAGTGGCTGATGCCAGAGTGGTCACGGTACACGGTGGAATGAGTCTTATCCCACAAAGCAGTTTGTACAGGCTCTTTCACACGCTAAGTTTCTGTAGCCAGGACAGCGGAGCTATCTACGTCCGGTGTACCCTGGCTGGTGGGTGGCATGTTACCTTGGGTACATTGCAGTTCCGTTGAAATGCAGTCCGTGTGGTATGGACTGTAAGGTGCCAAAGCCCACCTGGTTGTAGCTCTCGTTCTTTTGGCCCATTGGGCCCATTGGTCCCACACCCGCCCGGGACCTCAAGACGAGTACCAATGCAGTCCGAATGGCAAGACAGTGTAGCGGTAGGCCACAGTACGGCTCCAAGACCTAGGACCGAATAGTTCTGCTAGGAATTGTACCCAGCAACGTCAAGAAAATTGTAGCAGATATCTCCTAGTGGATAAAGGCAACAGCGCCCAGTCCACCTGACAAACCTCGCGAGTGGGTGCTCGAAGCATGGCAAGTCTTGAGCCTGTGTAGCGTGAGCCAGGAGTAACAGCGTGTCTGACTTCGTCCAGTCCGTCCTCCTTGCCTGAATCAGTGGGGTGAGGATTACCATGTGGACCCTCATTGAGAACAGCCAGCAGTAAACTAGGCCAGAGGAGGCAGGGGTTGGTACAGCTGCCATCCACCATCCATCGTGAGGCCATGCCATCAACAACAGGCGGAGAGGCATGCGCCGCTTCTGTCCTTCCTTTGGAGTAACTCTTAGGGTCCCAGCAGCTCCCGTGAGTCACGTGGACCTGATAGCCCCCTTCCTAGCCGGGCACGTGGTTTGAGGAATACTACGTAGACGCTCCCTTCCCACTGTGCAAGATAGTCTAGTGCAAGGTAAGGGAGCAGGTCTCAACCAAAAACAAGAACACCAATCTACCAAGTGGATAAAGGCAACAGCGCCGAGTCCACTCGACAAAAATCATCCTGAGTGCCTGATTCATATGGGCGGCTTGAGCCAATGCAGCTTGTGCCAGGAGCTCTAGAGTTCCTTGTGCACACTCTCCATTGTGATGAGTGGGTTGAGGCTGACTGTTTGAGGAGTGAGCAAATCTGCCTTGTTCCGCCAAATCCAGAGTCTATTAGGATCAGCATAATCACTTAGAGTAGTTCATTACTGCACATGAACATGCTGTCTTCATGTGGACTGTGGAAATGCAAGGTGGTACCCCTCCTATATCTCTGGACTGAGGCAAGACAAGCTTCGCCTGCTACAGTGGGTAGAATTGCCCATCACACAGTCTCCGAACCAGTGTCCCTTAGAACCCGCAGGAGACAAATGGGGAATGACCCTGGTGGCCATGGAGATTGCCCTTGCAATTGCTCTCTTACTTGGATGAGGAGAATCAAGATCCTTCGGGATGCAAGTTCTCAATGACCCCTAAGTAACCATGAGAGAGTAGCACATTCCTTATCTAACCAGTCACCAAATGAATTTCCAAATTAAACTTCGCACATCAAACGCCGGACCCTGTGCATCCTCGAGAAGATTTCATGGTTGGCATCCAACTGGGACCACGAACTCATCATCAGGATAAAAGTGGGACAACCTGCACGTCCAGATGGGAGTCTCCAATGTAAGAGGAATACCATGAATGCCCTCTTCATGGAGTGCAGAATGTAGTCATGTCTTTGCCGATCAACCATTGGCAACTCACGATTTCTTTGCGACCCGTGCCAGGCATATGGGGCCAGTAGGCTTCTGGCTTGAGCACGTCCTTCAGTCCATGGCGGCATGCCGAAGATGCCGACTCGCCCACCACAGGTATGAGAAACATTTTCATCTGAAACAGTATCTTGGCCAAAATGTGTTTGCTTGGGCACATGCAGGACGTCTGTGCCCTGTCTTACTGCAGTAGGTCTGACTGAGGGACCCAACACACAGGCCACATCTCTATCTCAGGGGCTGTGCGGCTGAGAACCTGCTGCTAGGAACCTCCAAAGGTCACGCATCAAGAAGTAAGTTCTCGGAGAGGCCTTTACTGGCCTCTTGGGATCATCCCTCACATCCAGTGGTCGTTTACATCGGAATACTCCCTGCTGTGTGTGCCATACCTGTTCCACGATGTCCTCATGGTACTGAATCCATTGCCATGACAAAGCGTCCGATCAAGTCTGTGAAGATACAGCGTGTTGACCCATTGACTCGGAAACTGCTTTTTTTTTCCTGCATTGCCGGACTAGTGCGAGACATGGTCGGTCAACAACTGGAATTAGAATGAGATGGAAATCAAATTTCCCCGGAAGAAAGAAACCAACAAAGAACAAAACCAACCAAAAGACAAGCAACACCCACACACAAGCCAAGGCACCAGGCCAGGCAGAACAGCCAGGGAAATTTGCAAACTAAGTGAGACAAGGTGAAACAAACGCGCCCCTCTCAGCCCCTCAAAGGTTCTCTTCCACCATGTAGTACTCCTCCACGTTGTCAACTGTTTAGATGTCAGCCATGTCAATGTCTGCACCTGGATACTCAGGCGAGTCTCTAACGTCTGGCTTCAGACGTCGTCGCTTGAGTTGATACGTGCCCTCTCTAGTCTGCCACCTTTTTGCACAATGCTCCATGAATGCATCAACTTCCGACTGCGCTACTGCTTCCTTGTTTGATAGCGCCTTCAACAACTTCTTGAAGTCATAGACAAACGGTTCACTTTGTTCTTTAAAGTGTGCCATCCAATCTTGACATGTCTTCCACCATGCTTGGACTTCTTTGATTCTAGCACCACGATACTTTTTCTCTTCATATGGGTCTGTGCGGTTGCGCCTGGCGGCCCTGTCAAAGAGCAGCTCCTCGAGTTCTTCTTTGGGCTTCCCCGTGGGGGCTTTGACGTACATTCGGTCAACTAGCACCCCCCATCGTAACTTGACCACCATCCACAGATGCTTGGCCTGCAGCCTGCGCCGCTCTTTGCTGAAGACCTGTTCTGAGATCTCCTCTGTGAGAGTACCCCGGGTTGTAAAGGTAGGCCATAGGTTCTTTTGCGATAACATGAAGTTGAGCCAGTCATCCGCGTCTTGACGGCCTGGCAGCATGATACCAACTGTAAGCCTTTCTCCTCGAGCGCCCTGCCACGCCGCAGAACACTTCTGTGAAAACACATCACAAAGGATACCCTCCTGCAACACCGTATAGCTGTCCAAGAGAGCTTTATCATCAAGTTCCAGCCAGAAGACTCTGCTGCTAACGTTCAGCACCGGCACAATTGTAGCACCTGGCAATGACCATTGTCGGATCTTGTACTTCACTTCAGTGCTGTCAGTCTCCTCCATTGCCTCCCTGGAACCAGCAGCTCCCTGACTGTGTTTGGTGCCAAGGATGCGCTCCGGACTATGTCTGGGGAGGCCCTGAGGCGGGCCGACCATGCTGTGGATAGGCGGACCCCTAGGCGGGGGCGACCAGCTAAATAGCCTCCATCGGCGCCCAGCTAGCTGGAAACCAGACATAAAGCGTACTCATTAAGCTGCACGACCCAAACCATTGGGTAAATCTCCCTCGATCATTCGGGTGAGGCGTACCAGCATGGTACTTCCTCTTTCCTTTCTGCTCCTTGTTTTCCTTACATATGACCTTAACCAACCCCGTGCAACCACGAGCCCTTTCAGAAGAGGGGCTCGGTCGGATGCGTCGTGCATTGTTCAGGAATTCCCGATACAGCGGCAAGATCCAGAACTTCGGTGTCAGGAGCAGTTGAGTGTCATTGTCAAATAAGATCTTAGAGGCATGGCCCAGAATACTTCGCATGAGCCACGCAATAGTATCTGCCAGGTACTCAGCCAAGATCCAAGTGAGATGCTTGGCCGTCTGAAGGACTCTCCCATTGTGTGCCTCTGGATCCCGATTAGTAGCCAAGATCTGAAAGCAATACCCCTCCAATAGCCGATCAATTTGCTTGCTAAGTCCTTCAAGTGGGATAGTCAGGCGCGCTAAAGGCCAAGTTCTAGGCAAATGCACCAACTCTTGCAGCTTCTCCTGTCCATCCAGTAACGGAACACCAGCCGCATCCTCACTGGTGATACCTCTGGAGTAACGTCTGAGGTCAATGTGGTACAGGCCATTTGCCAGGTCACGAAAAGCATCATAGGCTGTGTCAAATCTGTCCTGGTCAGAGGCTACTGACAGTACATTCCGAGTCTGTGGAGGAGTTGTCCGACACCCCTGACCACCCACTCTCAGCATCCGATACACTCTTCTCTTTCGCTACCATGTCCTGATCGACTCCACGCTTAGCAGCAGGTGTCTTCCTTTCCACCGGGATGCGCCTTGGAGTAAGCGAGAACTTGTTCTCATGCACCTGTTCAAGATGGGTATCCTCTGAAACATGGCAGGAGGGAATGCCCAGAGCTTGGCATGCGGCTGCTCGCCAAGGCCTTTGTGGGTCAAAGCAAAAGGCATCAAAGAAGTGTTCGATTCCCAACGGAGCCATATAAGAACATTTGTCCAGCCGAGCCCAATCACCTTTCCAGGCATCAATGCACCAGAAGGATTGTGCTGTCCGTGTGGGCCAAAGAATGTAGCACGGAAGGTCACTGCCATCCATTGCGTATCCAAAGACATATCTAAGCTGGTAAGCCTCTTGGTTCTGCTTCCACGGGATGGGGAGAGTATTCCAGCACTCGTCAGCACACCTATCGACTTGGATGTCCACGAGTAACATCAGAACGCTGTCAGCCATCCGCCTGCGTCTGTGCAGGTCCACCACCATGAGGTGTAGCCTCCGCACCCTTGGGGCACTGTCCTCCTCAGTAATGTAGGCTTCAGCCAGGGCCAGTGGTGGATAGACTCCGCTAACTCTCGCACAGGAGAACCGTAAGCTTTGCAGAAAGGCCGAATCATCGGGTGCCTCCAGCAGATCCTCATCCTTAAGCCGGATAAGGAAAACAGGGTCGTCCTGGTCGTCAAGCCCACTGAAGCAGGCACCATATTTCAAGCAGCCAATGATAGTCGCTGCTCCTACCAACCCACGCATGTCCAGTGGGCCCATGATGAAGCAGATCTGCTGTGCACGAGTGAGGGCCACCGTCGCCCTTGCATAGGCCTCTGAGTTGGTGGAAACTTTTCCCTCGTCCCCCACTAAGGAACCCCACTTACCAGCACAGGACGTGACACTACGCGAGATGATTGCTCCACCTGAGCCTGAAACCCATTCCGTGGTGGCAAAGGCATTGACCATTTTGTTGCGGTTGTGGAGGACCGCAAGATCACCCTTTGTTGGCCACCACAAACTTGTCTGTGATCCAGTCCACTACTTCCCCAATGTCTGTGCTGGCATTGATGTAGTTGTATGGCGCATCCCAGAAGATGGGTAAGAAGCCCCCTCTGGTGCATTGCTCCGCTTGGAGGTAGTTGCCAAACTGAATAATATCATTCTGGAAATTATCCAGTTCTGGATATCTTGTTCCAATGATGGTGACATAGGTGAGCTCAGATACCCTTGCACTGCTTGGTAAAATCAGGGACCACTTTTGTTTTCCGGCTGTGCCTGCAGCGCGGCTGAAAGTGTCAGCTTGTAAAGGGAATCTTTCATGGCCAGCGCCAGCCATAACACTGCAATCGCTGCACAGCAGCACGGAGTAATGCCAGCAACACTCCCAGTGGATAATCCCAGTGGTTGCCTGGTGCTTTCCTGAAGGAGCTGACTCAATCCTGCTACTTGGGGTCCAGGTACATCTTGCACATACGGATGGACTATGGCGCCCAGCATATGTGGTGGTAGGAACTTTGTCTCGCCTGTCAAGGCAATGGGCCTTCGCATCAACTTGCGTCTGAACGCTCTAGCTTCCTCACTCTTGCGCAGCCCCCCTGGCGTTTGTTTGTGATCCCCACACCACACAACAAGGCCTTTGCGGGGAACTCTTGCAATGGCAGCTGCTTCGTCCAGGTTTCCATACTGTTGACCCTCATCATTAAGGGCAACGTCGACCTCTGACATCCACCGAGCTACTGGGCTGTATGGCTGCGTACATTCCTGGTGGAAGCCACCTTCGCAACCAATGATCACCTGCTTGGTGCGTAAGACAGTGTTGCGGAATCCAGGCAGAACATCTAGCTTCGTTTGGCTGGCAGGGCCTTTTTCCAGCTCAGTGGCACCCACCAACCTTCCAAATTTTTCTTCCAGCGAGGGTGGAAGCTGTAGGGATTCAATATGCTTGGCGAAGGCATGCGCCGCTGCGTTCTCTTTGGTTACGACCATGACCTTCAAGGTTGGGTCCATCACCAATAAGCCAGCAATCATGGCAGCTGCTGCTCGGGTTTTCCCAGTGGGACAGTCCGTTCGTCCTTCTAAGATGGACTGAACCAAAACAGTAAGCACTGCCAAAAAGTGGCAGTCAGGATTCGTCACCAACGGCCGAATGGCCTGTACTAGGGCTTCTTCTTCCTCCGTAAGCACTTTAGCAGAGGCCGATGCGCTAGAAGCACGCAGGGCAAATTGAAGTAACTTCACTGAAGCAGCAAACAATGGTCCCCGTTCACCTGGAAAGATGGGTGTGAACTTCTCTTCCACTCGGAGCCCACACCCTAGACACAA
>DF241855.1:45000-48998 GCA_000507305.1 Breviolum minutum Mf 1.05b.01 | reverse complement strand
TAGAATACAAACAACCCTAAATATATGTTAGCACCACACATCCTTATAGAGAAAAAGTTCGTTTTAAAGCGCAAAAAAAGTATGTTTTTTCAAAACCTAAGTCACTAGTAAAGTTTAAAGCTAAACAGGCTAAGCCTTTAGTAAAGTAAGAGCTAATTATGTTAAACATGTTAAGTCATTAGCAAGCCCACAGCCCATCAAAGTAGGTCAACCATTTCGCGCTTTTGATACCCTTTGTGTGACTGGACTTCCCCCACAGCTTCTTCTGACAAAATCTTCCGCCAAGGGTGCCAGCCCCAAGATGCGCTGGTGCACTGGGCTTGCACCAGTTGCAAGTAACCCAAAGAAGGCAAAACGGAGACTCCAGGATATTTCTTTCCAAATTCCTTTATGCCAACGGCAGCAAGTTGCTGCTACCGGGCGGAACGCCAGCAGCCACAGCCGCAGCAGGCTGATGGGTAACCATTGACTTCTCCCGGATCCGACGCAAAGCGCCAGCTGCAGGGTGAAAGGACCAATCTTCTTCTGTAGCAACGGGCGTGGCGCCCGAAGTAAGCAACTTTTGTGCGTATTACTTGTCAATATCGGAAGCATGGTGGAAGCAGCTTCGAAACACATTGGCATCCTTGTAAGTGCTTGTAATCTTCTCACGCAGATCCGGCGACAAACCTTCCTCTTCCAAAATTTTCGCCGAAGCTTCGGCCATAGCAGCAAATGCAAAAACTAAAGCCAAGAACACAAGCAAGAGCACCCACCGACTGGCAAACTGAACCCAAACTGCTGACAACTGTCACTGCAGCCCCCAGAGCAAACCATGCCCAATGATTCTGCAGCATGACTGCAAGGAACAACCAACTGCTAAACTTAGCAGACCAAATCAACTGGCTGCCACTTATCCCAACCCCTAGCTCACTGGCAGCCAGTTGGACTTGAGCAATGCATGCAATAAAGAGGGTTAGCACCATGCTGCAGGCATTCAAATGCCATGCCCGCCCTACAGCATAGTAACCTTTGCCGCGACACAGAAATCGTACGCGCTGCCTCTATGGACTAATTTGTCGTGAAAGAAACAAAGCAAAGCACAGACAGAAGGGGGCGTCACGCAAACCAACCCGGCGCTCGCAAACAGCAGCAAATGCTCTTTTCTCATGCGACACGACGCTTAGAAAGAGGTTGGTCAACGTAAGCTGGCATATCATGCGCCAAAGCCAGGCTTTGGCAGGAGGCGGAGCGCAGCGAAGGCTGCGGCTTTGGCTTACATCTGGAGAAGCCTTATTGAAAAAAAAGCGAGGGGCCCGGATGAGGTGAAGGAGTAGGAGGTGGGCGATGAATGAATGGAGGAACATGATTCAATTTACGTGTCAAGTGAGGAGGTGGATGGTTATGACTTGATTTGTGATCATGTGATGTAACTTGATTGGTCTTCCATTGAATGGCTTTTTGTGTAAATGCAAAGGTCAACTGTCATGAGTCATAAGAACCAATTCAATGTGATGACATCAAGCCACTTGTCACTTGTCATGTGTCACTTGTCGCCTGTCACTTGTCACCAAGGACTGCGATTCTAGAGGACTATCAGTTTGATGGCATTACCGTCAGTGAACATGTGCCAAATCTTGATGCTTGGATTTCAGGGCGTGGTTGATTTGTGGATCAACTGCACCATTCATTTTGTTGTTTGCATTTATGCAGGCTCAATGTTGATCATTTTGTTGTTTGACAATGACTAAGGAGCCGATTGCTCTACAAGACTTGCCGCGGCCCTGGTGACAGCTTTGATGGTTAGATTACCACAGCAATCTACTTTGCTCGCAATGCAGTTGTTTTATGCTCGATATTACTTGAGTTCTTTTCTTGGGTACTGTTGTTGCCGGCTCGCCTCAGGCCAAGAAAAGGGTCAACTGTGGGATGTGAGTAGAAGAAATCATCACAAATCGTATTCAAGTAGCAGCTGTGGTGACTGACATGTGACCAACAGCTGTGGTGCGTGAAATGTACTGACATGTGCCATGTGACAAACACCTTGTGATACGTGAAATACCTGTCATGTGAACTATATGATGGGATTTTTTGAATGTGATCACAGGCAGTAAGCTTGGCCGTACAGAAATTTGGTGCATCCGGGTGCCTGAAGTATCCTGAAGTGTACTGACATGTGACAAGTGAAAACCTTGGCCATTGTCAGAAGCACCATTTTGATCCATTTTGCACCCCAGAAACAAGCGATAATAGCTTCCCGGAAGTTGCACCAAAGAAAAAAACTAGAACAAAGGACCGTGAACGTAATAAAAGTAAATCGCTTTTGATGTCCTTTGAAAATTTGTTTACAACAGACAAAGCTTCCAGGATCTTCCAGGCCTTCTTGTCAAAGTCATAAAGAGGGCTTACAGAGGTTGATAATGAGCTGTGTGAAACTGAAGGCGGCTGATGTTATGTATGTTTATATTCAATGAGTTGGCACACTTACAGTGAGATTGCATTCATTCTCTTCATTTGGCTTTGTGATGCCCTGTGAGCAGGCCGTTCTGAATTTCAATTTGCTGGAACCTCAATTGCGGCTTTTTGGCCTTCATTCAAGTGATGTCTAAGCATACACATGTCGCCAGTGACTTTTATTTTTTACTGATATTGATTTCACACCAAGACTTCTTTCCAGGGCCTTCTGCGTTCAAACAAAAGACTGCTTTTAAGTTCAGTTGCATCTCCTCAGCAGTTAAACTTGCTGGAGTAACCAAGGCTGTGCTGAGTTTCAATCTGTGGAAACCTCAGCAGCGTGTTCTTAGCAGCATTCGGGGCACTTGTATTGGCGAGTTTTTTCTCTGCTTTCTGATAGTCAAGGTCAATGACACTGTCAATGCTTCACGGCGTGAATTGAAACTCAGTTGATGCCTCAGAGTAACACTGATGAATTGATACTCATTCAGAGCTTGAGAATTTCAAGCTAACTTTTTGTAGCAATTTCATGCGATTTCTCTTGTGGCATTTTGTGGAAAACATTTTGTCAGACCTTTCTGAGAATCTTCGGCTTTCAAGTCTGATGTGTTGAGAATCTTTGACTTGACTTGTGGCATTTGATGCTGCAAGGATTTGTGGCCGAACTATAGATCAAGGTGGGGTCATGATTTTTGATGTTCGTCGTCCTCCACACATTCTGGTTGTTCTTGCACTTTTACCACCTCATTGAGAGATGTATCGGGCCTCCTATGACACATGACGAGGCTGACTGAAATGTTGTCGTGGTGTTGTGAGTTCAGTCAATGCTTTTGACACTTAAGCCTGCCAAAGGATGCGAATACAGGACGGAATCCAGGACCCAGGCGGCGGCTGTAATGCTCCACAAAGTTTGCCACATACCCCATCCAACTTTGAAGATGCCCAAAATTGCAAAATGTGTAGGTATGGGCCCTCACACACACAAAAGTTGGTATACCTTGCGCGGCGCCCCCAGCAAGTCCAAGCCCACTCATCACCGCACAATCCAGCTGCTTCGGCAACGACTTCGGCATAATCACGTTTTCTGGATGTTTTTCGGGATTGCACATCCAATGCCGTATCTTCTGATAAGATGCGCCGCCAAGGTACCCAAGCCCAGGATTTGGTGGCGCACTGTGATTTCACCAACTGCAAAAAACCCAAAGCAGGCAACACACTTGAGTGTAACGCTACAGTGGGATAGTTGTTAGTGAAGCGCTTCACCATCTCTTCTCTGTCTGCACCGGTGAGGCGGGACGTCACAGCCCCCAAGCCAGGCCCTGCCAGCTGCCAAAATCCTAATTTCTGCACCTCATCCGCAACTTGCGGGCCTTGTTCGTATTTGGCACCCTTGATGCACTTTTCTCGCAACGGGCGCAGCGTCCCAGCCATCGGATGGAAAGCCCAGTCATCCGCTGTGGCCAAAGGAGCCTCACCGAGAGTGAGAAGACCCTTGATGTATTGCTCCAAGTGATCCGCATTGGCAAAGCAACTTCGAAACTCATCCGGGCTGCGATAAGTTGAAA
>DF241855.1:0-40000 GCA_000507305.1 Breviolum minutum Mf 1.05b.01 | reverse complement strand
TTCCTTCACAAGAGCCTAAAATACATGTTTTTTTTACGTACATTCAACAAAGTCTGGCAAATCTTTGATCCCGGTGCCGGAGGCCCCTGCCGCAGAGCGGTGTGAATACTCATTAAGGATCAATCATGGGGAACCAAGGGGATTAGATTCAATTAAACAAGGTTTTGCGAAGCTTGCAGAACTGGCTAGTTACCGCAGCTACACTGCAGCTACAACATATTGCTTGCAATTTGTTTCATCACTGTTCATTGAAAACTGGTGGGAGAAGGGTTGAACTCTTAGGTGAGAAGGACCAGGCAGGAGGTCTGAGTTGCCCCTGTTTGCTTGTGCCTGCACTTCGAAAGAAAACCCACTGCAAACAGTTGGTTGAAAAACCAGAGAACCCCCGTGATGAAATCAATCCGCAAAAACACCAAGATGTGGCCATCTTGGAGCCAACTCTTCCCACCAGCGCACCTCTACCCTACCAAGGACCAGCACTAGTTTGACCAACGGTGAGCCATAAACAAGTGGGATGCTACCAGCCAGCTAGAAGAGCCCACAACACACCCAATGCGTCTTTAGGCAAAACAACATGTCATGGGGTACACATGCCATGCAGGGTTGGTGGTTTGCAACACCTCATTCAAAGATACTTAGTACTTGTACTTTTCTATGCATCAATACAGGACACTGGACGCATTCACCTCATCTCTCATGGAGGCCAAGCCCTCCAACCCTCCGCCTCAGCCAATTTCGCCCTGTGTTCCTCTACAGCACCTGGACACGCCAAATTCAATTCATTCACTGTCGTCGTCCGATGGCCGACCCTCAAACTACAGCCATGCAAGTGATTTCCAACCAGCCAGGGGAGAGATTATTGCCTTTGACGGAGTATCACACTCAGAAATCTACAACAATATGGACAACTGTTGAAAACTTTACTCTGGGAGGATTGCTCACAAGAGATCCTTTTCTTGTGACAAATCCTCCTCGTTGAGAGTGAGGTGAGCCCTGTTGTTGGCGATGCCATTTTTGACCACATGACTTGCTAAAAATACATAACGTTATTGTGTAGAATTGTATGTGCGACTGTATGTACCGTATCAGTAAACTTCATCCTTGCACTAGGAATACTTGTCCATGGTTTCTTGCTGGCATTTTAATCCAACTAAAAGTTCGAAGCGTAACCATTAGACAAGTAACAATTGCACAGAATATTGAACATGGATACATATTTCATAGAAAAAACATTTTCCAAATCATCATCTTGAAGTAGACAGGAATCATGCAGGATTGGTGGACTTTTCACTTGGGTCAAACATGCCAGCCCTTCAGTTGAGCAGTCACCAACTCAGCCCTGATTGCAAATCAAAAACCGATATGTAACATGAGCTTACCTGTTCGTTCCTGCTTGTAGGGTGTGGTCATCGCGCCCTTCAAATTGATTCTTGAGGACGGGTATAGCTGTAGAACCACTATGACTGGGAGCGCGACCATTCTTTAACGAAGGAAGTAATTGGCGAAACAACGCCCAAAACGGTGGCTAGAAAACAACAAGTAACAAGTCAACGCAACAAGTCATCCCTGAATGTTAATTTGCAAAAACAAAACAACACAAAAGATCATTTCATCATATCCCGTAAATTGCTGTTGAAAATCCGGTTTTTTTCCCCATCAGCAAACAGAGCAACCTGCACTCAAGCGGACCCAGCCTTCAGCTTCCTGGCAACTCGCTAATGTCCCAGATAATTCTGTTTGAATGAAATACCCTTGAACTTCTGGGACTAACTCCAAAGAAACCCTATTAAGATATTGATTCAACAAAGAACTCTAAGTCTGATTCCTAAATCCAAGTTGGGAATACAATAATTCATGTATATTCAAAAGTCCGGGTGAAGGGCGCCAAATGTTCCTTGCATTGATGGCGAAGTTGGGTTTAGTTGTAGTTCACACCAAACGCCAGTCTGCTGTATTGGAGATATATGCCCGTAAAACGAATACAACAGCAAGAGAGAAAGGGAGCAAGGCAAAGATGTGACATAGATCGTTCCCCTTGATTGGCGATCATATGCCATCAAATCCTTCCCTCACTAAAAAACAATATGTACATATATGGAAAAATAAATAAATGTAGATATATATATATATATATATTTAAATACATGTTAAGATTCAACCGGTCTACCATTGTGATCAAGGCCTTGAGCCTTCCAACGTTCGAGTCCAACAGACAAAACTGCGTGCACACAACAGGTTGTAACTTTTCATGGTAGCGGAGCTCAACAACAACAACTAACCTGGAACCATTCAGGGATAGCTCAATAACAAACAGAGCTACTGGGCAACAGCCCAAACAACAGAGAGACGCACAACAAGAGAGGAGAGCTTGATCCCAACTAGGATAGTGTGGGGGACTCTCAACATAATGGCAGAACAACATGCAGCAGTCGCATCAGCAGATCCAGATGGAACAGATGCACTCGCAACAGTACACAAGCTGAAGCTGAGACCACCAACATACGATGGCAACTACGCAACATTCGATGAATGGAAATACAAGTTCGCAGCATACATGGGCATACAAGACCCTATATGCCCAACGCTTATGGAGAGAGCTGAACAAGCGACAACTGCAATAGCAGAGTCACAGCTCACTGCAGGAGCCAACTCAACACAAGAAGGAGAACACTGGATACAGCTTGCAGCGCATCTCAAATATGTCCTTGTCACCATCACTTCAGCAGCAGCAGCAACAGTGGTCAGACAACATCAACTAGCAATGGGACTTGAGTTATACAGCCAACTATGTCTCAGGTGCTCAACACCATTGGGAACAAGAAGCATTGGCTATCTAACTAAGCTTTTGAAGCCAACATTTGATCACGACAACTTTGAAGAATCATTCAGCAACTGGGAATTCGAGCTACAACGCTACGAAGCAGACAACGCCACAAGACTCCCAGACCAAGTCAAGATAGCGGTGTTGATGAATGAAACAAGAGGACCACTACAACAGCACTTACATCTCAATGCGGGTACAGCACCAACATACGCAGCAATACGAGCAACAATCATGGAGTACTACAGAACCACAATGGCATTCACAAGATTGCATCAACAATCATCATCTGTCAGCAGTAACCTTGGTGGCGGAACAGCACCAATGGACGTAGGAGCAACATTCAAAGGCAAAGGCAAAGGAAAAGGAAAATACAAAGGTAAAGCTAAAGGAAAAAACAACAATAAAGGAAAAGGCTACGAATACAAAGGCTACGGAGTGAATAACAAAGGAAAAGGAAAGAGCAAACAACAATGGCAACCGGTACAACACGCCAAAGGAGACAAAGGAAAAGGAAAGAACAAAGGACAACACAAAGCAAAAGGAAAGAATCCAATGTCAGGTTGTTACATTTGTGGTCAACCTGGACATATGGCAAAAGACTGTAGGACAACAGTCTACAACGTGTCTGAAACACCACAGGAGCAGGCACAGGATGGAACAGGTCACTGGTATGACCAACAGAATGGATATGATCCAAACTGGTAAAGCAACGACATAACAGGCTACGCCAACAATCGAAGCTACATACAACAACAGCAAGCACTACCCCCACCACAGCAACCACAACAGAATCTACAGGAGAGCAGCAAATCAACACTCCACTTTGTCACAGCAGTGACACCATTAGACAAGAGCATGACAACAACATTC
Source organism: Breviolum minutum Mf 1.05b.01 (assembly GCA_000507305.1). Classification (NCBI taxonomy): domain Eukaryota; class Dinophyceae; order Suessiales; family Symbiodiniaceae; genus Breviolum; species Breviolum minutum. Next base: position 36,306 of record DF241855.1, on the reverse strand, counting down.
ATCAATGAAGCCAACAGTCACACAGAAGCAGAGATCATGATTGACAGTGGAGCAGCAACACATGTTTGTCCACCATGGTTTGAACAAAACTCACCCCTTTACACACTCCAACAAGGACAGGGGCCGAGTTTAAGAACAGCAACAGATGAAAAGATCAACATGTATGGATACAAATGGGCACTGATGGCCAACAACGACAACTACAAGATAGTCGTACCCTTCTACGTGTGTGACGTGAAACAACCCATCATGTCAGTAACAAAACTGACAGAACAAGGGTTCAACATACAGCTCAAAGATACACCAACAATGTCACACGGCAGAGGTTTCCACTCCAGTGAAGCTGGTCAACATTCCAGGCAACATGAAACTCGACATCAGCATGACTGGAACAACAGGATCAGCAGCAATTACACCAGTGACCATTACACCAAGAGGACTGGAAGGTCTCAGAATCAGGAATGACACATGGACATTCAACTCACAAGGATTCCTGGTCAGAACACACAGGACAACACGCAAAGCCCTCTTCGTACCAGACTGCAGGTGTCCAATACCAACAGACAGACTTGAGAACTACAGAAGAACCGTTGTCTACAGACACAATGGCAACAACGAAGACTTTGACGACAAGTACCAAGATCTCAACAAGTCACAACAGAAGAGGGTCCTGCAAGGACCAACATGGACAGGAGAAACATGGTTCAGAGTGAAGAAAGGAACCATTCTCCCAGGCAACACACCACCACAGCCACCAGCAGTACCATCACAAGCACTCAAGGAACCAGAAGCAACAACGACATCAGCACAACAGCCGTTGACAAGACATATATACAAGAAATCAATTGAAAGCACACCGCAACAGTATCAGCAAACATCCACATCAGCAACTTCGATTCCGCATCCCAAAGATGTTCCACCAACACCAGACTATTGGGTGAGAGAAGGCAACATGTGGAAAGAGTACATATCCAACCGCGAAGGGATTTGTACATACCACAACAAACAGACGATGGACCAGACATTACAAGACTGACTCAACTAAGAAGATCCATCATCAGACCCATGGATGGAACAAGAGGACATTCAGTGGAAGATGATTGGACAACAAAGAGACAAGCAACATTTGACAAAGAATGGACAGGATCAACAAACTTTGAAGAACGTCCACAATTCAAGGACGAGTTCATCACAGAAGACATCGATGAACAACAAGAAGCAAGAAAAGCAAAGGGCTTACCAGCACCACGACAACCAACAGAGCAAGAAAGAATGGAACACGAATTCACACATTTACCATACAGAAGTTGGTGTCCCTTGTGTGTACAAGGCAAGGGCAGAGCAGACAACCACCCAAAGCAACACAGCAAAACACCAGTGATTCAAGTAGACATCGCCTACTACAAGTCCATCAGAGAAACAAAGACAACACCAGTACTGACCGCAGTTGACGTAGAAACAGGCATGTGTATGGCAGTACGGCAGTACAAATTGAAGACAAAACACATCACACGCAATACCTGTCAACTTGCTTAAAACAATTCCTGATGGAATGCGGCAGAACACAAGCAACACTGAACAACACAGTGATACAGTCAGACCAAGAAGACTTCCTGAAAGCACTGCTCAAGATGACAGCAACAGCAGTTGGCAACATAGCAGTAAGGCAAGCACCAGCATACACATCACAGGCACAAGGCAGCGTGGAAAGATTCCATCGAACACTGATGGGACAAATTTGAACACTCAAGCTACAGCTTGAAAACAACTACGGCAGACATCTCAGCGCCACACATCCAATCATGCCCTGGTTGGTCAAACACGCAGCCTACCTTCTCAACGGGTACTCAGTGCACTCAGATGGCAACACCAGCTACTACAGACGCTGGAACAAGGAGCACAAAACACCGATCTGTGAGTTTGGTGAAACAGTTCTCTACATGATTCCAACAGCAAAAGGCAGGCCACGCTTCTTTCAGGCCATTTGGCTCGGCAAAGACACATCAACAAATGAGAACATCCTCTGCATCTCCGGACAGATTGTCAAAGCAACGACAGGAAACAAACAAAGCCAGACAAGTACAACAAGCAGATGATGGACATCATCGACTCCACACCGATGACAACACCAACACCGACGAGTTTCGTTGTACTACCAACAAAGCACACTGACAGCAGCAGGCAAGCAACAGCCACAGCAGAAACACAGACACAGCAAGCACCGGAACTTCCAGTTCCGAAAGCAAGCCAACACATGGCTACCCCGGCAATCACCGACTTTCCGATGGCAACATCGCCAACGTCATACCACCGAAGAGCACCACTATACCGGTCCCAACAACAGCAAAACGGGACGTAGCAGACGACATTGCAGAAGGTAGCTCAGCAAAACAGCAGAAGACAACGCAGCAGCAGACAGCAGCACAGCGACCGGAAGAAACACAAGAGCCGCACGCAATCAACAATAGCACTCGGCAGCGCAGAAGCGGAACTTTACGCCATCAACACAGGAGCAGAAGCACTACACATTCGAAGCTCTCTGACAGAAGCACCCAACAGGAAGAAAGTCAACATCAGAATCCACACGGACTCATCAAGCGGCAAAAGCATAGCAACAAGAATCGAATCATCAAAGAAAGCAAAGCACATTGAACTCAAACATCTATTTATACAATGATGTGGTAAGAATCATCAAAATCAATACGCGGGTAAATCCGGCAGACATTTTCACCAAATATGTTGCAACAGAGACGCTCTTGAGGCATCTCACCGAGGTTGGGATCAACACCCAACCATACTAGCAAGCATCCACAACGAACACAACAGTTTCACCTGACTCTGGTCAGCGTAGCAACAACAACAAGCATCACACTACGCGCGCGCACAACGACATACATCTTTGGAGCCATGGACCTGGTTGAAACTTCAGCATGGAGTATATCAACATAGTCTATTTTCACTATATCTTCGTTTTCCTCACTTACCTCCTCAACATGTGGTGCACAACATGATTGAAGACGTTTGTGAAAACATGTGTGTCTTAGACAACATGATACCTTTTCTGCAAGCCAACATGTATTTTAGATTTGGGAATTCAGAGTTCAACATTTTGTTGAACAACAGTGAAACAACACTGAGTTGACAACAATGAAATGTTTTACTGCAGCCGTTGTCTTCAACAACCAGCTCAACAAGCTCGACTTTCGATTTCAACAAGAAGTCAACATGGCAGTGTCTCTCAACGAAATTGAGATGCATCAACACGCGAAAGAGACACAAGAGTTCATCAATGAGGATAGATCAACACATGATCTCAACATGGAAGTTTTTGGGATCAAGATTGAGGAAGGCCAACAGAGCCTCCAACAATATTTTGGGAGGGTCAAACAGGAATACAACATTGGGAATGTCAACAATTTTCTTGCGGCTTATGTTGACAACAGAGGAGTTCAACTCCCTGCCACGTGATTCTGAAACAGGCAACATCAAAGTTTTGGCTGGTTCAACAAGGCTTCCCTATTTTGCAAGATGATCATCACGTACAATGCTGCAGCTGCAACAGCAACGTACATGTATCACCTTGGTGAACAACATGTAATGAGCCAACAACCTCGACAAGCTTTCATGCTAGTTTGGTGTACAACAATGGAGCGTTTGAACAACCTGAATATCTACAAGCAGACCAACAGCTTCCTGAGAGGTTTCCTCCAGCACCAACTACAACTTGAAGCTGACTGTCATTGGCTTTTCACAGACTTTGAAAGGTCAACAATGGCATCCTTCAAGATCATCACAACAGATGAGAATACAACCTTTCTCAACGTGTTTGACAGATTTGGATGACAACAAGGCTATGTTTGGTGTTTCAACCTACTGGTGAACCTCAACAAGGAACTACGTCCAAACATGACAACAGGACAATGCAACACCATCAACTATATGATCGTGCAGATTTTTGAATACTGCGGATTGGAGCTGTTACAGTTTCTCAGTGCAACAACAAAAACAGGTTTGATGGAACACTGCAGAGTCAACCAAATCATTTTGGGTGCAACCCCAACAAAACACCCTCAAAGAGTCAGGGGACATCCAAAGCTTTCAACATGGTTGAAAAGTGTTCAACCAAAGGAAGTGGTTGAACAACACCTGATCGAGATTAACAAGTACAGGATGATCAACATGGTCCAACATCAGCCTGCGCAAGAACAACAGGATGATGTCAGCATGGAAAGGCCTATGGTCAGGCAACGTCTTGTCTGAACTCAACATATGGATCAACAAGGGGAGACTGACCCCAAGTAGAACAACAGTCCAGTTTGGAGCCAACAATCTTCTGCGGATTGCAACAGAAGTAAAACTAGTAAGCCTTTGCAGTTGGACTTCAACAGTTGGATCAACAATGTACTGTAGATTCAACAATAACCTTTTTTTTGTACAGACAGCTTGGTACAACAACCTAGTACCAACCTTGGGGCCGTGTTAAGATTCAACCGGTCTACACCTCAACATTGTGATCAAGGCCTTGAGCCTTCCAACGTTCGAGTCCAACAGACAAAAGTGCGTGCACACAACAGGTTGTAACTTTGGCGGAGGGAGAGATCGTATTACCAAGATATCTTTGAGCAACGCTAACTTTGAGGACTCTCGAGGCAACCCAAACAAGAATTAAGAGCATCAACATGAAGTGAAATAACGAGTGCACGCCCTCACGGAGCAAAAGCACTGCCTTCATGAAAATCATTGCAAGAGCACCCTCTGTTAAAAGTGGAAAAAAACTGCAACATTGACCCAACAGCAAACGCCCAGCCAACTGCTGACAAAAGAAGAACCCTTCCCCATTAGAGGAATATTTTATACCAAGTAAATCCATCATACCAAGCAGTACCGACTGAAAAACAGGCTTTCCATGGTTCTATGAGGCATAGATCCATTCATTACACGAGCCAAATATGACAATCAACAATCAATATATGTATATGCTCTGAAATTAGATGGTATGCAGTCCATTGGAATGGCATGTCTCTATACTACATGAATGGCGCTTGTATATACATCTCTTGCCAGAAAAACAGAAAAGTAGGAATCAGACCCCAAACCTTTCCCTCTCACCCAGCTGCAAAAACAAAGGCCAAACAACACGCATCTTCATCTGCTCCCCGAAAACTATACATTGTGTAAACCCCTGGCACTGCGACAGTGACCACAAAAAAGACTTTAAAGAAAAAAGAATAAAATTAACAAAAAAAGGGTTCCCTGGAGATCGGCATTCTAAAGGGCTATTGTCTATGAAATATCGAGTATTACAGGGCCGGGGACATCGCAAAATATACACATCACATACTACATAAAATCACCAACCAACTGCTTATAACTTATAGGTTCTATCGTCGTCCACGAAAAAACATTCAGGCGACAACGAAAAGTAGATTGATTCGGCGTAATCCTGTTGTGGTAAACGCTGACATGTAGACTATAGGGATTCAGCTAACGAGTACAGTCAACAGACTTGTTTATTCTGGTCGACTGGCTGGTATTGATTCAATCTTAAGTTGAGTTTCTACATTAATTTCAATGATCCCAGACTCACATAACTTCGCTACTGACCAGTCAAGCACCGACTCATTCCAACACTCATAAATCTCAGACCATTCTTCCCAGTGGGTCCTTGAGTTTCTCGGTGTGTTCATCCAGTGCCTCCTTGTGTTGTTGAATTTCATTGGCCTCAAGAAGTGTCTAACCGCACGATAATTCACCTTCACCGGAAATGCTGGGTTATTGTGGAAAAGACCGCTCCTGAATACAATTTGGGGACATGACATGCCAAAAATCACAAAATAGCCTCATACACACGAGTCATTTACCCGATCTAGGGCACCTTCACATGCAATGCCGATGCTTGATATACAATAAATATGTTCTCACGTAAGCAATTGTCACAGCAGCTGTGCATTTGTTTCTCAGTTACTTAGTATTTCCATGACAATATTTTATTTGCGTTGCTTGGAACCACGAAAAGACCTTCATGTGTCTCGCCCAGTCACGTGGTTGCTTTTGCATGTCTCCAACTCCTGCACCAAAAAATTAAGAAACTTGTCCGGTCTCCCGTCCAATCTTTTTCCTTGGTGAAGTTGGTTTTTGATAGCCTATCACCTTTCGCAAGAGCACTGTTGTACTATACAAGTATACAACATGTTCATTGGTTTTTCGGTGCACCATCTCTGATGACCACCGTGGTTATTGATCCACAGGGTATGGGCTGCAGCCAAGGAGTACGTAGCAACTAATCCCAAGCCACTGGCTTTTCTGGTCGAACTGCCCAATCATTCAATGGAAGAGTTCCACTTCAAGTACTACGCATTGCTTGGGGTGAGCGCTCAAGCTCAAAAGCCTGAATACAACCTGCGGTGTATGATCAGCGGCAATCCGAATGTAGCTCACTAGCAACCATGTCCCAGGGCAACGCCATGCGGTTCCCACCCATAGTTGCTGTGTGCTGACTAGAGTACAAAACATCTGGCATCCCCCACAACTCATGAACGCTTGATGAACGGATTGGAAACTAGTTGTCGCCAACCAACCTTTCTGGATGCTGTTGAGAAAATGGACATCTAATCATTACAGATGGTACAGCCTTACGAACACGGAAGTGTTACTATTATTTCATGTCGAATGCGACAATGACACGAGTCAATTGTTTCAATGCCGCGTGCCCAGTAAGGACAACCCAGCCTCTTGCGCAGCTTTCATGTCGGCGGAAAGTTTGGCTTCGGCAGCACTTTTTGCCTGTCGGAAAATGAGACGAGTGCATAATATCATTGATGAACGTAAAATTAGGTGGAAAGCGCACCCTGTGCGGCTTCATGCATATGACTATCCAAACGCATTTTTGCAAGAATCCAAACGGTTTCTTGAAAGTCTACCTTATGACCCTTAAACTGTATGCATTTTCATTACGAAGCTATGTCACGTCCAAATCATATAAGTAACCAGTGCTTTTGGAAAATAAAAATAATAAACACTAGAAAAATATAGAAAAAGACGCAAAATATGAAAAAAACGATTGAGGAAAAAGCGAAATGTACAGAGAGGACAAACACAGATGGCACGGCCTCTGCACGGCCTGCAAACAAACGGGACAGAAAAGGGCCGGTGGGTCCTCCAAACCCGATGGATCACTTTTCCTTCATGTGCTTCCATTTGGTTTTCATGTGTTTTCCTTCATTTTTCCCGATTTTCTCCAACCTTTTTGGGACATTGTTTTTTGTTTTCGACGATTGTTTGGTTCGAAAACAGAATGCAATGAATACAATTTAATTGAATCATTCACTTTTTGCATCTTTCTTTAACCGCTTGCTGACGTTGCGCTTCAACGATTCTTTGGAACGCGGCGCAGCAAATGCTGCAACATGTCTGTGTCCACTGCGACTGTGCTGAGCACAGCGTCTGATAGAGCCTTCGATGCATCCAACCGCGGGCAACTCTGCATCACAACCACCTATCCATGAAATAGGCCATGTGCCACGCCGGCCACGCGGCAAAAAACCCACCGATACAATTCAGGGCTGAGCGTGCCCAGCTCAAACCATGCTGAGACCACACAACCCTTCTGTGCAAGAAACATCACCAACCATAACTTGCACTGTCCTGTGGCACCACTCAAGCGCATATTTACGCAGGACAAAAACCTTGTTAAGGGGGAGCCGGTAGTGGCCCTGTGCGGCCCAACCGTGACGCCCAACTCAAAATGGTGGCTTGGCAGCTCCGGCCACCAACCCCCAACAACAAGCATCTCTTGCAATCTGCGCGGGCGCAAAAAGGTTAGACTACTACAGAAGCAAGCAAATGCAGTGGCCCCAAAAGGGTCTCGACGCGTGTCGGAGGCACATTCAACAAGCGTCTGGGCTTGTAGCATTAGAAATCCTGGCAATGGCGCTGGCAGAATACAAATGTGCCATGGCTGTGGTCCTCTGCAAAAGCACAACGGCTGAAAAGACCACAGCTGGAAAAATGGAAGAGAAAAAACACGACGAACAGAATCTGGTGGGTTCGAAAACATTTCTGATTGAATGAGGTAATTTTAATGTGTTTTACTAAAATGCACCCAAATTTTGCCCCATTGGAATCGCGATAACTTTCTAACAAACGAATGCTTTTCATCCCAAAAAAAACGTGAAAAAACCCGCGTAATGCTGCAATCCAGCTTGCGTGGAGAGAGAGTGCTGTCGCGGCTTTCCATCTGGTGGGATGGCCGCGCATTACTAGCGATCCCTTCAGTGTGCATCAATGGACAGGTCAGGGCAGCGGCAGCATATCCATGCGATCCCAAGCTGAAGCAGCGACCGCCATGAGAGGATGACCATGGTTCCCGGATCTTTATGAGTAGATATCAAATAAGTCTCCCAATTTTGTCTGGTTAGCAAAGGAAACATCATGCATTTCCCTTAAAACCATTTCAATGTAGACTATAATATTACTAGATTTGCTGGTGCCCTCAAAAACGAATCTCATGAAATATGTACGTGATAAACTGTGCTACTCTCATTTCATGGTACTGTAGCCGTACGTACAGTCACCTGTTGCCTGCACTCGAGAACGGATTCTCCGTATCCAAGTTGATGGACAACCTAGTAAAACACGTGTGACTGCTTTGACCAAAAACACGGCCTAAAATGCTATGGTGGTGTCCGGCTAAGAATATCTATCTATCCTAACGGGGTTTTAAATTCAAAATATATGCACAAACGTTCAGTTATGCGTCCTTCGGTCTTGAACCACTGTTGGGGTCCAGTCCTGCATCCTAAAAGAAACAAGGGATTTGGGATGTCTAAGCATCGTAACACCCCAACCATCCTTCCACAACTGGAGGCAGTTTGCTGACATCCGATGTGAAAATCATGCTAAGCATGTCAGCGACATCGTAGGTTCGACAAACACGAGAGAACGAGTTGGTGATCAATGGTTTGGAGGTAGCATGGTTGTTTCATAACCAGAATTCATAAAATATAACATTATAATAATTAAAAATGGAAGAAACTTCAGAACATGACACTATTTCTTCAAGCACATAACAGAAAACTGAAAGGCGCCAGATACTTGCTCCCAAAAAAAGGTTCTTGGCAAGATTCGGATACCTTCGAGAAAGGGTATTGCTCGTGTGTGTTTGAGGATGCCACGTGCCTCTCCCAAAGCTTTGATCTTGGCATCTTTCTCCTGCAAGCATGGGAAGAAAGGAAAAGAGGGAAGCCCTGCGAGGTAGAAAATCAGCACCACACATCTGATCATGATAAAACTGACCTGTATTGCATGTAATTACATGTTGCTCTGGGTTCTGGGCCAAGTTTGCCACACGGCGATACAACGGGGCACCAAATTGCATAGGTATGCAATGGTAACTGTAGGGAAATATTGAGCAGTACCAAAACCAGCCACACTATACACTATGGCAGCCAGCAGCATGTATCAACAGAGTACCTTGTGCTACATACCCTATTTGATGAGGTATGTAGCGAATGTCTGCCTTAAGCTGAGTTACAGCGATATATGTTTATATATGGTGTTCTCCACAATGACACTCCGGGCAAACATTCCGATGGACTAATCAGTTGTCAATTAAAGGGTGAACGTGGCTTACAATACATACTTCAAGCCCGCAAACACACTCAACATCTTGCCCGAACGAACTGTGAAAGAGTCGTTGTCACGCAACTGACGGATGTTCCATCTGTTGCAAGAATAAGGCCAGTTCAATGGCTTGGAATACGCCAATGCAACCTTGAAAAAGAACATGTTTACCTTCCAGGCAGTGTACCCTTCTAGCAAGTGGAAAACGAACTTTGGAAAAAGATACAGGACTAGCAGGGTATTCCACTGGTTGGTTCAGGGCGCTTCCCATCATGGAATCCGAAATTACATAATGCCATTTCAAAGGGCTAGCAACGCAGGCAATTCTTCAAGCAAATTGAAAAGTAACAAATTGACAAGAAGTTCCACCCAAATCAAAAAACGTTGTGGCCCACTTCTGGTAAGTCATTCTAATTAGATCAGGGGGCCAAGCAAAATCAAGTTTTCCAATCCAATCAGTTTGAGCTAAGTGTGGAAGTGAAATTACATCTTCATCAGATCGATTCATCTTGTTCGTACTTGTTTCCTTAAAGGTCACATTGTTAAGTGCAGAGGTCGGCGAGAAACAAACGCTTTTGCAAAATACTTGTGGGGAGGGGCATCATCAAACCATGTTTACTGCAGCAGCTCACCACCCTTTTTTACGCAATGGTTGCACACATCCCACAGCCCACCCTGCAACTGCAGGGACCTGGCACAGGCACATGGGCCTGAAAACAAAACAAACAAACCTTAGGGGTGGGAGGGTGGGCCAAATCAATTGGCTGCCACTTGTCCAACCCAACCCCTAGCTCACTGGCAGCCACTTGAACTTGAGCAATGCAACGCAATAAACAGGGTTAGAACCATGCTGTAGCCATTCAAATGCCAAGCCCGCCCTACAGCATAGTAACCAACCCTCTTTACTGCAGCAGCTCACCACCCTTTTTTACACAATGGTTGCACACATTCCACAGCCCACCCTGCAACTGCAGGGTGGGCAGGGGCCTCCACCCAACTGCAAGGTGGGCAACCATTGAAGCACTATGTGTGCCTTGGGTTCCAAAATGCGTTGAAGGTCAAACTCAACACGCAAAGCTGGATTGAAGCCGGAGCAATCACCCCGGGACAATGCGTCAGCCCAAATGTTTCGAACACAGCGATGCATACCTAAGGCAACGCCATGGCAACTGCAGTATAATAGCCACAAAGGCCTGTAAAATCCAACACAACGGTATTTTTAAACATAAGCCTTTGCGTGAACAAGCAACCACTGCTGAATTGTCACAGAGTTGACGCAACACCAGCATACAATCTACCAGGGGTGCAACACCCCGAAGCCGACCGAGCAGAAGCAGCAGCTGCGCGAGAGCTTCGAATGATGTGATAAAAGACTGCAAACTATTGCTTTGCAGCCAATCTGGTAAAGACTCCTTGTGCAAGGGAATGCTAAACCAAAACACTGTATCTTTCGCTGCCTCCTGGCCAGGGACTGTCCACCAGCCACCCAAACCAGCACGATGGGCATCAGCGAAGGCATCAGCTGCGCTCACAATTCACAGCGGTATCGCGCACTGGCCAGCAACACAGTTCAGCAATAGTTGGCAGGCAGCGGCTGAAGTGCGGTTGGTCTTAACCCAGGACGAGCTGTAGTCAAAAAACACACAGTCCAAATGGCCATGCTTCACACGCGGAGTTGCCAGAACTTGGGACTCCAAGTTAGTCACGGCGCAATTGCCAAGCGAATGTACTTTCCAACCCTGCAGATCGAGGGTCACAACCAGGCCAGCTTGCAAGTAAGTACATGAAGCTTGTCATCCAAAGAGCTCTTCATAGCCCCAATCTGCTGCAATGACAGACCCCGAAACACACAATGTGGTTTGTACAAAAGCTGATACAAACACTGTAACCAAGGTCGAAGCCAAAAGGCTCACCACAACAGCAGACCAATGGTGCGCTCCAAACACCTTCTCTCTACTTTGACCCCGGGTTTAACTAAAGCTGCCAACGCTGTGCACAACTTCGCCCGCTTGTCTTCAGGAAGCAAAGCAATTGAACGGCGAAAATCAAAGCGCCAACCAATCCAAGACAGGTCAGCTTGCAGATCCACTTTCTCCCATGACAACGGTACACCAAGCGCAACCAAGAACACGAGAGTTGTAGCTGTCACAAGTGGACTGACAGATTGCGGCAGCAGGACCAACCCATCATCAACATACAAAAACAATCCATGTTGTAGCCAAATCCACCTGCGCAAAAGCCGAACAATGTAAGAGCCTACCCTGGCAAACCAATATGCTGCCCAATTGCATCCAAAATAGCAAGAGCGGTAAAAATACCACTCCCACTCAAAAACAAAACAAGAATAGCCTTGTTCATCTTCCGGCACGCGCACCAATTTGCGCGCTCCCCGCACGTCAAATGACAGTGCAGACCAAACTTGCTCTGCAGGGGCTGAACTAATGAAGCATTGCGCACTATCAAGGCTTGGCAGGCGAACTTTCTCCAGGATGCGTGAACGACCATTTGCTCCAGAAATGGTCCCATCACCGACCAGCCTGGGTTTTTTGCCAGGTGTCGTCACAAGACCAAACTTACCAGCAGCCAAGCGGTCACCCCAGCGCTCACGAGCAGCACTTTCCCCTCCCGGTAAGTGCACTAAATGCCCAGCATCAATGTCCTTTCTTAAAGGTGTCTGCATCAAACCCGGATCAGATTGACATTGAGCTGATTTCCAAGGCTGGCCACGTACGACCAAATCTGGTTCATCTGCAACATTGACAGGCTCCTCCAACGGCTCCCAGACGCCTGATGCTGGGATTGGCTCCGCAATACCGCTCGGTACACCCTCACTCAAAACATTGGGTAAAGATCCGTCAATGTCCTGAACAAACTCTGCCAAAGCTCGCCAAGCTGTCAGCAAGAAAGGTTGATGTGGCTCAACACAACTAGTAAGTGTGACCCCGTGAATTGAGAAATTCAACCAACCCAGCCTGGAGCAGATGGATTTCAGCTTTTGCGAAAAGACAGTCCGAACACTTCGCCGCGACATGTTTGCGCAAGCGGTCCACCACACGCCATTCCAACGCCCAAGATTGAAACTTGCGTCGCAGTTGCAAAAACAAATCTTCAGAAACCCTGGCCACAAGCCAATCTGCAGAGGAGCCCAAACCACCTCCATCCAAAATATTGCAATCCACACCCAGTGGAAGGTGAAAAAGAACCGTAGCTGGGCACAGCGCAAGCAGGGACATCCACTTGGGGATCATGAGTATCAACAGCATTGCAACCCTGTAGTGAAGGCTGCACTTCACGAATAGGATCTTCTTTCTGCATCTGCAACTCCGGGAACTGGTCTTCAGCCGGACCTAATCACTCAGAGGGTTTGGGGTGAGCAAATTTGCACCCATCACCAAATTTGCAGCTGCCAGTATTCTTCAAGCAAAACAATCCTTGCTCTTTGCTCGGGCCTCATCATCGAGCCTGCGACGCTTTGATGGGGGCTTGGGCAGCTTAGGGGCAGGCTGCTTGGCCAGCTTTGGCGCCGAAACCATTTTGATGCGGAGCAAGTCTTCGCGAACCAAAGCTTCCAGAGCTGCATCCAATGTGTTACCATCATGGTAGACTAGACGAAACACTTCGTTGAAAACTTCCTTATCCACCTCTTCTGCCTCACTCGGAGTCATATGCCGGACGCCCGGACCAAGCTTCTTCATGTAATATCCAATGAAACGCTGCACTTAGGACATCCAACTGTGCAGATGGCCCCCTCCGCAGGGCATAGGCATGAGAACGAACACAAAGCAACTGAAACACCTTCATAGGCGCGGCTTGCAGCTCCTGCTCCCACTCATCTGAGCATAACCCAGCTCGGCAACTAGGTCAACCATTTCGCGATACCCTTTGCGTGACTGGAAATCCCCCACAGCTTCTTCTGACAAAATCTTCCGCCAAGGTGCCAGCCCCAAGATGCGCTGGCGCACTGGGCTTGCACCAGTTGCAAGTAGCCCAAAGAAGGCAAAACGGATGGGGTGAGGCAGACTCCAGGAAAATTCTTTCCAAATTCCTTTATGAGGCGCTCACGCTCTGCATCATTCAGCTTGCAATTTGCAACCAACGGTTGCACCAACGGCAGCAAGTTGCTGCTGCCGAGCGGAACGCCAGCAGACACAGCCGCAGTAGGCTGATGGGTAACCGTTGACTTCTGTAGCAAAGCGCCAGCTGCAGGGTGAAAGGACCAATCTTCTTCTGTAGCAACCTGCGTGGCACCCGAAGTAAGCAACCGTTTTGCGTACTTGTCAATATCGGAAGCATGGTGGAAGCAGCTTCGAAACACATTGGCATCCTTGTAAGTGCTTGTGATCTTGTCACACGGTTCCGGCGACAAACCCTCCTCTTCCAAAATGTTCGCCCAAGCTTCGGCCATAGCAGCAAGTGCAAAACTAAAGCCAAGAACACAAGCAATAGCACCCACCGACTGGCAAACTGAACCCAAATTGCTGACAACTGTCACTGCAGCCCCCAGAGCAAACCATGCCCAATGATTCTGCAGCATGACTGCAAGGAACAACCAACTGCTTAACTTAGCAGAAACAACACAAGGCAAAACTTTGCCAGGTAAAGCCCAACCAGACCAAGCCAAAACCACGCGGTCTTACTAGACCAGGCAAGCGCCAAACTTGACACTGCCCCCGGTTCAATGCTTGACTAAACAAAAAAACCAATCCCAGGCAAAACTGAGCCAAACCATGATCGAAATAATAGACCAAGCCAAAACCCCCGTGGTCTCACTAGACCAGGCAAGCGCCAAACTTAACACTGCCCCGGTTTAATGCTTGACTAAGCAAAAAAACAATCCCAAGCAAAACTGAGCCAAACCATGATCGAAGTAATAGACCAAGCCAAAACCCACGTGGTCTCACTAGACCAGGCAAGTGCCAAACTTGACAATGCCCCAATGTAAAGCTAAACAAAGCAAACGACCATACAGACTGCATGCGACTACTTGGGCCACACAACCTTGTCACTACCCAGGGAAGCAGGCGCAATGCCCGCACCGCTCAAAACCTTGAATAAAGGGGTCAGCATGTACTATTTTGCTTCAACACCACCGCGGGGCGGCAAGCTATCCCCGAAGCCAAACCTTGAAATTGAAGGCCCCTTCTGTAGGGGTAAAGCTTCTTTGGCCGGGGTCCGATGCCATTTCTCACCATTCAGCCAAGCTTCCACCAGGGGATTGCGCAGAAGCTCGCCAAAAGAGGAAAGCCCCACTTCGTGGGAAAGCGCGGCGATCGCACTTTGCCCTTCGCCGATACAGCGCGCTGGAAGGGCTTGGAGGTAATCCAAAAGCTGCTGGAATGAAGGGCCTCCGGCCGGGAAAAAATTTGCTCTTGCAAAGGCCATCCACTGACGCCAAGCAGAAATTGGCTTTGTAATGTCCCTGCAGCCCTATCCATAAAAAGGAAAGAGAGGTCGCCAGAGAGGTGAGGGACAGATTGTAGGATGGCAGTGCTCGCGCACAGATTCTGCCAGGACCACAGCCGATCGGCATCTTCCTGCGCCCTTAAACTGCCTTCGCCAAAGACTGGGTCTACAATTTCTGAAGTAGTGCGCGCAGCGCTTGCGGGAGCCGGCTGGCGGGCCGCCGCGTGGGCTAGGGGGCCGCTGCAAGTGGAAGACATGCACATGAACAAGTTTCCTTCGCACTGGGCGCGGCGCGTCCGGTTCAATACTATCCACGTTGAACCGGCCCGGTTGCACCTGGCGCAGAGGCCGCGGCTCCCGCGCCACCAGGCAAAACAGCAACAAGAACAAAGAACCGTTAACAAACTTGCCCCAAATCAATTGGCTGCCACTCATCCAACCCAACCCCTAGCTCACTGGCAGCCACTTGAACTTGAGCAATGCCATGCAATAAACAGGGTTAGAACCATGCTGTAGCCATTCAAATGCCAAGCCCGCCCTACCGCATAGTAACCATACTTTCATGTAGATGTGTTGCTACATTTTGGGGCAATGCTTGGCAAAGCTCCGTTGGACTTACAAGGTCATTGGTGACTAGTTGGTTTGTTGGTCCAGAACTTATGTATGACAGCGAAATATAGCGAAATTTTTGTGGGAGAAACAAATCCAAAAATAAATCAGCACCGAACTTACCAACGGCCAACAAATCTGTGAAAAACTCAATCGCCGGGATAATTTCCCCATTATTGCCTAGGCTCTACTGCACGCTGTTCTCCCCGGTGGAAACCTCTTCCAGTGCTTTGATTTTGTTCTCTGCATCTGCTTTCTCCTGCAGCAAAAACGGGCCACCCTGCATGCGCACAGAATCATGCTGAGACTTGGCCCGTGGTTTCTAACAGCAATTTGCAATCCCATGAAACTTGTGTTATACAGAACGATGGAGGAAAAAATTAAGACTTTATTTCACGGGCAATAAGCATCACATCCGTGTGAAACTTGGGGGGTGCACCCTACTTAAAACCAGGCAGCACCCCTGCACAATACCCTGTGAAAAGCGCAATTGCTCAGAAGGGTGTCCCCGCTGTCCCTTGCATTGATTGACTCTAGATAATGTTCATTGGTGAAACAAAGAGCTTACCACTCTTCAAGCAAAACTTTTTGGAACAAAGGATGATTCACACAGAAACGCGCGCACACACTGATTCACATTGCTCAATGAGCGGTGCCATTTTACGTCACGCGGTGACGTGTTGAGTGTGCGATTACTAGTTACAAGCAACAGAATGATAATTGACAGGAAAGGGACTGCCAATTGTTTCTCAACATATAACAATTGAATCCTTCTCTCCCCAATCCGGTGATTTTTCGAACCGGCTCAGATTTGCTTACCGGCTCAGGTTTTGGAAGGGTCAAGTTGCAGGGGTGAATGGTAAGTGTAAAAGAACATTTTGGCCCAAACTTGAAGTACCCGGTATCCCACCATGTTCCAAAATTTGCCTGATGATACCATGGAGCTCATAAAGGAAGCTGGAGTTGAATGGGTCTATGATTTGGCAGGCACTGGCTTTACAGGATCACTGGATGGAGGATTGAGAGTTGATAAAATTGAGTCAACAAGACTAAAAAAAATATCATATGAGTCTAAGGCCTAATTACCCTGGGAATTTGCATGTATAGACATAAGACATCAAGTGATTGATGCCTTACCTGAAGGTCGACCTATGCTCAAGAAGGATGAGCGCATCCTTGAGGTGGTGGAGGTCTTTGCTGGTGTCGGTGCGATTCACCGCGCATGCTGGCTTGACCATGGAATCTTGGAATGCTAACTAAAACCAGCAAGGGTGTGGATGTATGATACTATGGGTTGGATGAGATACCTCAGTTCATCCATCGTTAGTTTGTTCTTTCCCCTCACCTAAGCATCGAATGGAATGGATGTCTTTTTACTATTATTGATTNTGTCATCAATCATCATCATCATCATCATCATCATCATCATCATCATGAGTCATCAGTCGTCATTATCATCAGTCATCATCATCATCATCATCATCATCACTTCAGGTGCTATAAGGAGATGATGGTCTACCTTAAATCAAAGGACCTGTGGAAGGCTCCAGTCAGGTTGGCGGAACGAAAAGGAAAGTGGATTTGTGGAAACCGAAACATGAAGCCATCACAAGCATATCCGGATGAGTTTGGCCTTGCCATTTTGATGGACTTGAAACAGCCTTGCTTGATTACAGCTATGGTGAACCTCATTAAGCGTCCAGTTACAACCAAATTGGCAAAGCAGAAACGCGATGTTGAGGACTGGATGTTCAAAACAAATTCAGACTTTTATGTACCTGATTAAGTTGAAATATCATTCAATGGTAATTCACATTGATTGAACAATTCAAATCAAAAATCAATATGATGAACAAACCCTTGAATTGGTCTTCACACTGGCTGGAATTGCTAGACTGGAACTATCCTGAAACCAGATCCTTTTAAATTAACAAAAAGGCGTAGGTCCAGTACTTGCTTGGTGGTGAAATCATATAGTATCAATAGAGCCATTGATATTGCAATTGGAAAAGGGAACAATTCTTCCCAAATGAATCTAGCTCCCAAATCATTCTCAATTCAATGATGGGATCTTCCCATTCAACAAAACAGTTTGATTCAATGGAAGTCCATTGTGAACCTTTCATTGGTATTTAGTATTGTCTTCAGCCCTGGCTGTGATTTCTGCAGGAGCGTGCTGAACATCGTGGTCGTGAAAAAGGTCAGCAAGCTCTGACCTTTGAGGTCAAC
This sequence comes from Breviolum minutum Mf 1.05b.01, assembly GCA_000507305.1. Classification (NCBI taxonomy): domain Eukaryota; class Dinophyceae; order Suessiales; family Symbiodiniaceae; genus Breviolum; species Breviolum minutum. The sequence continues at coordinate 18,444 of DF241855.1, read as the reverse complement.
GATCGTGTGGCAGCAGAGGATTTGGAGCTTGAACGCATGGCTGCTGGGTCTGGTGATGATCGTAGATACAAACGCCACCGCCTTGTTCGCTAGGATGGCACAGACTTAGGACATCTTATAAGTCTTTTTTGGCAGGGCCACTTGAAATACTTGGACGATTCCATTACTTTGCCGTTTGTTTTCCAGAATTGCCAAGAGAAATTCAAGTACACACCAGGGAATACCCCAATATTATAAATGGTTACAACTTCGAAGTAAATGAAACTGTTTCTCGATACATTTCATGTTTTTCAAAACTTGCAGAGTGATGGATTCTTTTCATTACAAGTCCAACCTGTTTTGATTGAAACAGCATCCTTTGCCTGGAACAATGGATTTCCTGGCTATGGAAGGTGTTAATTAAAAGGCACTGTGATACTTGTTACAGTGATTAATTGGGTAGCCACTCAGTGCTCCGATATTTCATTCCTGGCATTGAAAAAAAGCTATAAATCAACAAGATCCACTCGAATCGAACCCGGTGTGAGTCAAAAACAAATGCCTAGTCCAGCTTGCCTGCACTGCTTCATTCGTCATTGCTCTGACTTGTCAATGTCTAAGTGAATCGGTGTGGTTTGGTATCTTGGGGACTGTCTGATGTAAACAGCTCAGTGCGAACTTGGACTGTAACTGTCATGAAGAAAAAACAATGAGCTACATGGCATGAAATTAACTATTCATAATTAGTGGCTGTTTGTTGATCAAAGAGAGTTTCTGACTACTAGTGCTCTCTGGGTGGTAGCTGACGAGTGGTCCCAATGTCTAAATCTAGCAGCAGCAAGGGCACTAAAAAAAGTGCATTTGCATTGCCTAGCACGACTGATGAGTCTGCAGCAGCACCAGTGGACCCCAGTTCGAATGCAGTTGAAGGGCTAGAGTCTTCTTTCTCGCAGTGCTTACAGCAACTCAAGGTCAGGAGTGTAGTCTAGATTGATGTTTTTATTTCATTCATGTTGTTAGTTCATGGGTGTACTGCCAATGAATGAAAATTCACAGTTTGACAATGTGGTAACATAGTGGAATTGGAATCAAGTGGGACCAAATACATATGCAGGACATATATTTTCACCACATGACCCTGTTGAACCACAGTTCCAAAAATGATTTCTACTTTATTATAAACCAATCCCTGATAGGTGAAGGCCGCCAAGAACATCTTGGAAAAGGATGACACGACCCCTGATGGTTCCAAAAAGGGTGATTCTAAGTCCAAGGCCAAGGTGAAGAAACATAGTGTGGGCAAATCTAAGAAGAAAACTGAGAAAGGAAGGGGTGGTAAGAAGAAGGTGAAAAAACCTGTTTCATCGGAATCTTCGTCTTCTTCTTCTGACAGTTCTTCTGAGAGCATGGACCCCGAACAAGTGATGTCAAGTCTTGCATTACAACTTTCCCTTTCCAAGAATCTTCTCAAGTTGAAAGGAAACAAGGTCATGAAGCTTGAGGATCTTAGCCCTGAACAATTGCAGTTTGTGATGTCCCGCCCCAGCCAATGCCATCGAGACTTACCCGAGCTGAATACTATGACCCTACATGAATGCGGGGGGGAGTTGTACCAAATGAGGAAGCAGGTCTCACAGCGGCTTTTGGGAAAGGTGTCTAAGAAGAAGCAGTATCAGAATGAAGAGCTTCGAACACAGGCCCAAGCAGAGGAACACTGCAAGATGGCTTGGATGAAACGACTTTTGGAGATTTATGAGTAGTTTGGCAAACATACCAGGAACTGGGAGAAAGAAACGGTGGAGGTTTGGAAGCTCTTAATCTGTTCAATTAAAAATATCATATAGATATCTAGGGCATTCAAAAAGTACAGAAGTTCCTGTGAGAAAGAATTCTTTGAAAACATGGGACAAGGGTTTCATTTGGCTACTCTTAGGCATGATCAAATGATGTCCAACAAGAAAATGACTTGAATTGAAGTCAAGTGAGTTTGGCATACTCTTGAAAATATATATTGATTCGACAAATGGAAGGTATTCCTTTCCTGTTGATTCAAATCTGTTCATGCCAAGTGCAAAAAGAATCCATCAAGCACTCAAATATAATATTATATTTACTGCCCAGCAATTTGATTTGAAGTTGCTTACATCTTGGTCTGGCATATCATCGTCAATCAGTGGTTGTCAGAAAAAATCATCTTCTGAGGCTGGTAAGTGGAAAGAGCCGAAAGACTCATTTGGTGGGCTTTTCCAGTTTGATGGCACTTCGGGAGTCGACCATTCCGCAGATCTGCAATTGTCTTAGGCACAATCCTAGCTTACCGGGACAGTTGAAAGCATTGGTTCAGGGCATGATCAAGAAGGCAAAGGGGGATCTTGATGATTTCTATTCAGAGGTCACTTTCAGGTCCCAAAGGAAGAGAGATATTTTGAAGGGGAAGGGGGGGGCCAATGAGGACAAAAAGGAGAACGAAAAAACGAAGGCATGAGTCTGAGGAGGAGGATGAGGAGGAGGAAGAAAAGGAAGAGATTAAAGAAGATGAGAAGGAAGATGAGAAGGAGGAGGAAGAAGAGAGTAGTGACGATGAGGAGACAAAATCTGTTTTGGGTTCCAATGATAATGAAAAGGATAGCGATATCTTCATGGGAAGGTTTTCAACCCCTGAACCTGCCATTCCTAAGCAGAACTCTGGTAGTGGCAGTGGTGCTGGTGGCAAATTCAAGAAGTCACTTCGGGAGATGATCAACCAGGCTATGGCCTGTGGTGCTTTGCCAGCTGACCCTAGACTAGCAGAACCACCAAATAGACCTTTCATTAGTGACCTACAGAATCAAGACCTATTTTCAAACTTTGGGGAAAGTTAGTTTGCGTTATTATTATCACTACAATTGGCCCCAATTGGCAGTTCCAAAATAGAGGTATAGACTTAGACTAGAGCAGTGACATAAATTCTTTGTAATAAAAAGCAATCTCTGAATACCTGTGTCGTTTTGGGTGGGAACAATTCCTCAACACTCTGGTCCATGGTGTCATGATCTCATATCTAAGGAGTCTGGGGCTCGCATTTGTGAAGTTCTTACTGCAACAGCGGATTCGCAGCGGCGTTTGAATTTCGAAGCCCCAAGTGAAGCTGAAGAGGCCTCTTTGTATTTGAAATTTGGGTTCCAGTCCCCAATGTTGATGAGGGAACTTCTTAGTTATATCACTAGAGTCTAACCATATGATCAAACCTGCGAGTAAAACATAAAAGATGTAATAGAGGAAATGGCATGAACAGTATTTGTTATGTATTTCCAAATCCAACACATCGTCAAAATGGTTATATATATTAGTCGAGTCTTAGTCTTGAACTTGGGCTATGGTTTCAGTGGAAGTCTTGTGCATTTGCTTCAGGTGGCAGCAGTGGCAACACCAGCAGCTCTCGCTGATGGCGTTTCTTAGCACTCAAATGATGGAAACAAAAAATAATAGTCTCAAATTGCTGAATTGAAAGTTGTAAGAGTCATGAATTCTGAGTGAATGAATGTCGCTTGGGCACTGAATTCAACTTATTTCATTTGATATCAACAAACTAGCTAAAAAACAGTGGTTCATTGGATGTGGGATCAACTTCAATAATATCCAAATTCCAAGGGGTCGACAGGGGGTGAACCATTGAGGACATGAAGTAGTTAAAATTAACACTCCTTAAAACTCAGTTTAGTAGCATCTCCTGTAGTGAAAGGCGTAATGAACAATGCCATCTATGACTGATACGAATACATATTTGTTTTTTTTGCCAATGTTGCCCTGCTTCATCTCCCGACCAAGGCTGCTGATTCGTGATATTGCATGGATCGCGATGAGACAGCTACTACTATCCGGTTTGGTGATGAGCCTGGGAAGGATGGATTGAATAGCCCAATGTTCCCAATCTAATGGCTCAATTTTGGTTTTGTGGGTGGCACAGACACTGGCCCATTATCAATCAACTCATTTAATTATTAGCGTGGCTTCCAGCAGTGGTTTGCAAGGATTATGCATACTTTAGTCCTGCTGGTGTTCCAACTGGATGATTGGCTCGGGGTTGCTGACAAAAAATGATGTCTGAAGTGCATGGAATTGTCAGTGCTTCTTCGATCATCATGAATTTTGAGAATCGGTAAGTAGTAAGTTCTTGGCTCACACAAATGAAGTGGAGCTGACATTGTAGGAATTTTGAAACAAATGAATGGATGAAAAGGTTTTTGGCTCACTTCGCAGTAGTGACTTTCAAGTCCTTGACAACTTGAGTATCCCTTAGTTTCCATTCAGTCGATAGGAGCCACTTGATTGCAATTCATTGGGACCCTGGGCTTGGGCATTTATTGAACTACAAAGTTACAACCAATAGATAGTGGAAACCACCAACACTTGACTGGAAAACAACTGACAATGAAGTCTCACATAGGGATGGTTCATTTTAATTCAACCTTCATTCATAAGGGAGAGTCATTGAGGTGGGCTCTGAGTCTGTATTTAGATAGAGTCAAACTCTTCAAAAATAGGCACCAGGCCATATCATGACATTCCTTGATGTAGCCGTACTGTCAATTTAGAATGGAGTTGATTGAAATAATAATCAACTGTAATGAGCCTACATGTACTAAATTGTATACACTCAATTTTTGTTTGATTGCTGTTGATGAGTCTATTTGGATTAGTCTTTCAGATTTGAAGTAAATCAAGGTCTCCATGGTGGATGTGGATGCCGTTACCGAAGCCATCAAGAAAGCGAATCTTGCAACGCCTATTTTGACTGGACCTCCCTGTTCCAACTTCTCTTCAATGAAGGCCCCAACCACCAGTATTATCAAGTAGAAGTGGTTTCAGAAACATCATTGGAAAAACATCATCAAAAAATAAAGACAAGTTCAATTACAATTTCAAATACAAAGGCTGAAACTATGAAATCCGGCCCCCCCACAAAAATCAAATGATAGAATATGGGAATCTTAAATCTAATCATTCGATAATCAAACAGGGGGCTCAAGATTTCATTGGTTCAGCATAAGAAGAATTGAAATTGCTGAATTGAAAGGACTACTATGGCATTTTTGTTTCGGTACCAGTCTATTAGCTCCAAAAATCACTTACTTACTTTATGGGTTCCATGCAGGCTCGTGGCCCGCCGAACGATGTGGAGACGGACAACTGCATGGATGATGGCAACAGCAAGTTGGTATCGGTGATTTCGGAAGGGTCTGTACAAAGGTCTTTGTGTTCGTTGCTGGATAGGGAGGAAACATGGCAACTACTCAAGAGTTGCTATGATACATACAGTTGGGGAGATGTCATGACTTTTAATACCCCTGCTCAACGTCACCAGGGGACAAATATCATTGAAAGTGATTTGTCATACGCAGCTGCATACCGGCTGTGGGGATATAATCATAGCTAGACTTGATCAGTATGGGTCAAGACCAGAGATGCGTTACGTTCGCCAGACTGCAAAAAACAATGGCCTTTCGATGGCTAATATGAATGGGGTAAATGACAAAAGAGTCTATGAACGCCTATTTGGGTTTTTTGTGAAGGAAAAACTGCAAGCGTTGATTCATTCCCTATGTTGATTATATTATCAAGTCTTCAAAAAGTGTAATTATACTAGACAAACAAATCATACGCTTCCAAAATCAGGAAGGAGGTGACACAGGAGACAGTGGTTGGACAGGGATTGGACAAGGGATGAACATATATACTCGAATTGTACATACTTTTTTATCCAAGTGTTATATTTCAGAATGATAATGCTATATAAATGTTGACTACATAAAAACTCCTCCAAATATGTCAATCAAGATCAGAAGAAAACCAAGAACTTCAAGTTGTTCATGGGTATTGCAAGAGTTCCAAAGAATGATGTTTGTCGTTGTTTCTTGGTGGTCGTGGGGTTGGTGGTAGTAGGTAGATAATATATTATATAATTAAATATATATGTATATGTGTTGGTGTGTGTATTAGTGTTTGTGCAAGTGTGCGTGCAACTGTGCGTGTGTGTGTGTGTGTGTGTCAGTGTGCGTATTTGTGTGCACGGTGAATCTGAAAAGATATAAAAACTACTTCTACCTACCTGATGTTGACAGGGTGCCACCTTGTTCACTTTCATTGCAGCGTTGCTGTGATTCAACCACTGTCACAGCAGTGTTGAATGTGAATTGAATATTTAAGGTACAGCAGGATAATATATAATGGGGTCTTGGTCACTCTTGGCAGGGTCAGTGCAGCAAAGTAAGTGAAATTAGTAGAGTGTTTCTGTTTTGCATCAGCATTTGCTTTGTGCAAAAGAAATACTTAGCTTGATATTAAGGGTGCTTTGTTTGCACTACTCAGTGAATGCTATTTGCTATGGTGTTTTCCTGCTGTGTGCATATGACACTGTCAGTTTCTGCTTGATTTGTAAGTAGCACCAATCATGACCCGAATGATTTGTGAATCTGTTGGGGTCTTATTTCTACAAAAAATTGCGATTGTTCTGTTCGTGTTGATGGGGGTTGGGGTCATGGTGACAAGACAGGTGGAGTCGACTTGATTTGATTTCACTTTTTGGGTGCAAAGAACGTCGTGCGAGGAGGTGTGTAAATTTTGCTTACACAATTGGATTCGACAGTGTTTAATTTAGGGAATTTGTGATGGGTGTTGTCGGGTTCCCAGAGGGTTTGTTTGGAGGATGTCTCCCTGGGCTCTGCCTTGTTGGGAGGGAATTTGGTGGGCCTTGAAGGTGGGAAAGGTGGGTAAACAGGGGCTGCTTTTGAGGGACTTTGTCGGGGTTTTGCCTTGTGGTTTTGTGCTTTGTTTTTCTTTGTTTGGGGCTTTTTCGACAAGACAGCTGGAGAGCTGTGTGGTTATTCTCAATTACAAATGCTTTGAACACTACAGCATCATGGCTGTGTCATCGATACTTACTTACCTTTGCTTCCTAGGCTTTCTGCAAGATACCAGTGGGTATTGGAGGGCATAGCAGTTGCGCTGATACTGATACATGTGCAGTGATTGATGAAGACATATTCACATTATACTACCAGCTGTGCGTGTGTCAGGATACAAAGTAGACGCCTGTGCCTTTAAGAGGTGTGTGTGAGTGAGTGCGTGCTTGTGTGAATGAGTGCGTATTTGTGTATTAGCATGATATGATATGGCTTGTTTTCATATATCCAAATTTGGCTAGGTGGTTTTGCTAGAAATACAACTGGAGAATGGCAGTCAGGAGTACACCCCACTAGTAGTACTTTATTTGAGTCAAACAATCAGAAGTCTCAAAGAAAGTGGTCACTGAATTTGGTGGCAGTAGCTATTAGCCTACATTGGGAAAGATGTATATATTTAACTGACCCCAAACATGAAGGGTGCCCGAAACAAAGCCACATCATTCATCAAAATTCATGTTCAACTTAATAGGGGCAGCTTAGTAGATACTTTCAGGGGTTCCAAAAAGAAAAACCATTATATAGTTGAGGAATGTCACTTGTTTTCAAGAGGTAAGCGATATCCCCAAAATCATAACTATAGTGGTTTTGAAATACCCCAATTCTCAGTGGTTGCCTTCCTGGTATGATGGATTTCGGTATCCTCCACATCAATCAATTCGCCAACAGGAGAGCACGATTTGCAGCGTCCAGTTCAAACTCAATCCGTGTTACCGCAATGGACTGATTTGTCCAATTCTGGAGGGAGGACTTTTTGGGTCCGGTTCTGGGGTTCTGGGGTCAAGGTGGCTCATCCTTTCTTTTTTAAAGTGGTGTCTTTTCTAGTTTTACCTCTGTTTAAGGGACCATCGTACTGGCTCAGTACTATCGTACTGGCCCAAATCATCGTACTGACTCAAAACACCGTACTGGCTCAACCCCCAAAAAAAACAAAAAAAACCGCAGGACTTCGAAAACCTGAGCCCGTATAAGGGCACTTGAGCCCGTAACATGGGTTAAGAAAGTATTCGCACATCTTCAACGAATACATAACTGACCCCAACATGGGATGTTACCGGTAGGGGACCATCGTACCGGCTCAGGTTTTGGAAGGTTTTTTTTTTGGGGGGGAGGGCTGAGTCCGTAACTGGCTTTGGACCCGTAACCAACATTGAGCACGTAACATGGAAGTGGGAATCCCTATTTTCTGATAATCCCCCAATAGGAATCGTTTTGGGAGGCCATAATGATTTCAGGGGTTGAAGATGCATTTCCAAATTCAAAAAATAACAGACTACACCATCTTAGGGACCATCATTGGATGAGGTTCTCTTGAAGCCTCTCTCATTCAAAAATGTGAAACCATTTGGTCAACTCTTGGTGACTGCCTGGTGTGACTCAAGGTGCAAGGACAGATCAGATCAGTCCTGACTTGACAATCAATCCATTTTCCGATCAATAATGATTAAACAACCTACTTCCTGGAATCTATGTTTGTTTGGACAGGCATTGAATTTTAGTGGATAGATTTGAATCAAAGCAACTTGTATACAAGTAGAAAAAACTGTATCATTGTATGGTCTGTCACTTTTTGGGGTGAGCTGCCGGAGCAGCTATCTTGGTAGAGAGTGGCCATGTCGGATGCAGCGTGCCCCATGGAAGGGGTGGTTGACTCCAGTGACTCCCAAGAAGCTACCGCCGGAAGTGATCCAGAGGTGCACTTGAAAACCCAATGTTCGATATCAAGTCATTCTTAAAACATATGATGGGGGATGTTGGATGCATTTTGCTGAATCCTGAGTGCAAATGATAATGATAATTGAGTTCAACTAACTTGGGAATGAACCATTTCAATCTCCAAAGACCGTGCTAGTTGTGAATCCCAGCAAAAAAAACACAAGAGTCAATTAGATTTATATGATTTGAGTATAGGTGAACCATGTATTCGACGATTTGTTTCTGAAAGTACAGTTTCCTTTTAAAATAGTATTCCCACTTGTTGGTGAATGTAAAAGATCATTTACTTACAGTAATTGAATGGTCACTGTTTTCAGGCTGCAAAAGCCAGAGCAGTATTCAGCATGCTGGGTCAATTCACCGGAGATGAAGTTGGTATGAAATCGAAGCTACAACAATTGGAACAATGCGTAGCATCACAAAAGTTCTTGACTACATTGAATGGTACTATTTCCCAGGAATGCTTGGAGGCCGCCATTGATATGCTGAGGCCAAAGGCAAAATTTGCAATTCGGCCACATGAGCTAAGGACCGATCACCCTAGTGTCTTGGTCAAGGAATTGCAATCTGATGATGTTGCTGGGAATGCAGCATCCTTACAGTATGAAACCAAGTACAAACATTTTGAGGGTATATCATTCAGGGTGCTGAAGGCCAGGGGTGTGCCAAAAAAACATTACTGTAGTAGTATGGAATCCCCAAAGTACTGAGTTTCTAAAAAAAAAGTAAGGGGGAGAATTGATGTTGGACAATGTAGGGGACTATTCCTGATAATGCAACAAGTCCTTTGGATGACATCCGTAATGTTTGACATCTTCCCACTATTTTCAAATACTTTATGTAGCTACTTGAGGCTTTGCAGAGTTTTAATCAAGAATTCATTGACCAGTCTTCACTAATAACTAAGTATGACACCACTCCTGGTGTTGAATTTAAAGTTTGTTTTGAAAAAGGTACAAAATAGATCCCTGAACAGGTGTCAGATGAAGTTGCCGAACACTTCAATGGTTACAAACATCTATTCTTGATTGCTGATTTCTGGACTTCGGTATTCAGATCCCCATTCTACAATTGGTACTCCAAGAATTGGAATACTGATTCCGTTCGTAACATCAGGCAGTTTTGGGGTGTTCCTGCAAAGCACCTCTGTCGGGAGTCGGGCTTTAAAGGGACCAAAGACTTGCCAGAAGATGAACCCAAGATTTTGTCCATCCCCTTTGCTGCAGCCACTGGAGCTGGTGTCATTTGTCTTCTTGGGATTTTGGGCCAGCATCGTGGGTTAGCGAATCAATCCCAGGAAGGTGCAGTGAAGGCTCTTGGGCGTATGACATCATGCATTCGTAGCACTTCTTTTGTATTGCGAATTCTACCAGACTGGTCAGTGAAAGTCATTGATTTGATGGTTCAAATGGATCAGTTTTGGTCATACTATGCAGAGCAGCATCAAAAGGCTTTAAAGCAAAGGATACTTGGGTTGTATTTTAACAACAAGTTTCTTGTCAAAGGAAGGGACTGTGTAGATATCTTCAAGATAAATCAGTGTTGAAGACGAAGGTACATAATAGCGATTCCACCTAGTAAGAACTCCAATCTGATTATATTAGTAAGATTTGATTGTTATGGGCAACACTTGGAAAAGCCAATACTCACCATCATTAAAAGCATCTGAATCAGAGTACCTTAATAATACCCTTCACGGGACAGTCAGAAAAACCTAAGTTCATCCCCTTAATCAACCCCTTAATCAACCAGGTTTACCAAGATTTATTACATTTATAGTTTTTGGGATTCATTATTTAGTTGATTGGGGTTCATATTCAGTGTTATATATATAATATTATATATTACCCACATACGATTTTGTGCTTTTAATTGCATACCCACTGGAACAAATGATGAGGTGGTTGAACATTTCGGCATTGGGTGAATGGCGAACTTCTGGTAATGCTGGGGGTGCACCCTTGCACTGCTTTCTGTGGTTCATTTTGAGAATGTCTCCATTGGAAGATCCCCTGGAAAACTGGTTTCCTGTGGCTAGAGTTCAAAGACGTGTCATTCATCAAATTGCCCAAGAAAGTGATGAGGGTCTGGTTCAAGATACATTCCTATCTGATCGCATTCGTCTTGAAAATGCAGCTGGGGAGCAAAACCTAAAGCTAAAATCAATGGAAGTCAAACAAGAACTCCTCCGGCGGTTTTTAGCCCGCAATTCAGGGTTTTGTGGTACCCAAAATTCGTCAAATCAAGACCTTGTGGAAGCTGGTTTAATCAGCAACAGTGGCAAAAGTAACAAGGGAACTTTGGCTGCAGCTCACTTTGTGTCTGTTTATTGGGCTCATGCATGCGAGCACACAAAGTCCTTCATGACGAGTGGCGCATTGAGCGGTGGTGAATTTGCATTTCCTTCGATCGCAATCTACCACGATGCATCGGATGTCTGTGGCAAAGAAGTTGCTCGAATGTATTAATTAGTCAATACATCCTGCCACAGTATAGTATAGTAGTTTGGATATCTCTTCAACAGAGATAGTAGGGATGAATCAAGTCAGCAACATGGTATCAGAATTGTTCCAGTAAAGAAACATTTGAAATGCCTACTGACTGCATTCAATTTCTAAATAAACATGTGCTCTGAATCTGACAATGATAGACATAGTATGCAAATAATATCGTCCCAAGTCTGCAGATGGTATCGTAGTTTGGGTTTACGAAATCCATGAGTCCTACACCAAGGTCTTGTTGATTCAAATCCAGATCAAAGACCTGGTCGTTCTTGCACCACCCATGTTTCTATCGGCTGTCAAAGAAACGGATGAAGATTTGGATTCCAAAAGATCGGCTTTGGAGGAGCAACCACTACCTGCAGTTCCCTTACACCAATTGGTTCCTTTAGAGAAAGGTAACAAGAGGAAACAGCAAGACGCTCCAATTGATCAACATGGTGCCCAAGAACCCCTCAAAGAAGTTGTACCCCATGTTAAATTTGTGGGAAACAAGAATCAGGAGAGGGTGAAAACAAGACATATGATGCTGGCATTGAATACCAGCCTCAACAAATTGCTGGGGTTTAGATGGTCTGATTGCCAGCCAGTGGAGCCATTGAGGCCATTGAATGTGGGTGAGGTTCGATGTGAGCACATATCCCCTTCCGGAAAAAAAATGATCTACTACCATGACCCTGAAACTGGGCATTCGGTGTGGCAGTCTTGTGGAACCCAATGCTTTAGCAAACATCTGAGACTGAGTAGCGTCATGGATGAGGGGAGTTCATCATACTCATTGATCTCAGCCTTGGCTGAGCACCTTGCTGTTCTTCCTGTACGTGACAGTTGTCACAAAATGGCTCGTGCGCAGGATATGGCTTTCAGCAGTTGCCCCCAGCTGAATGAATTCAAAAGAGAAATTTCCTATGTCTCAAACTTGACAGGGCTCCCTATAGCACCAGTCGATTCGGCAGACGTCTCAAAGAGGCAGCAAAGGACTACGTTGAAAACATGGACTCGTTGCAAGATCCTCTGCTTCAGCCCCTTTCCTACGGCATTGCCAAGGACTTGGGTGTTTGCCCTGATGACTTAGATGCCATCCAACGATCGATTTCAGGATTTGCTAACAAGGAGGGTCGTGGTATGTCAAATGACTACAGCATGGGGCGTTGGGATTCCTTTTTCGATGGTGGAATGCGTTTGATAAGGCACACAATGGGAAACACTCTGTTTATTTTTGCTGTTCGATGTTATGGAGTTAGGGGGAAAGTACTATGTAGCAATGGTCAAGTAACTAGATACCACCCCAACCTATCCCACTTTCAAGATTCATGGTTGAAAAAAATGGATTGCTCTGTTTGGGACATGGGGTGGTCAGAATGCACATTTGTTTCAGGCAATGGCACACAAGACTCTTTGCGATCATGGCAGCCAACGTACTTGAAGGAGACAACCCTTGGAATTTTGTTGCCCGGTCCCTGCATGATTCCAAAGTTGCAGATAGTTGGGCCATCGTCCCTGGGGTTGCTAGAGCCTCTCGGTTTTGCCCAAAGCAACCAATGGTTTGTTAGTGTGTTTGATTGACTGATTGATGGATTGATTGATGGATTGATTGATTGTTTCGTTGTTTGTTTGCTTGGTTGTTCGTTTGTTTGATTGATTGATGGATTGATTGTTTGATTGTTTGTTTGTTTGTTTGGTTGTTTGGTTGTTTGTTTGTTTGTTTGTTTGTTTGTTTGTTTGTTTGTTTGTTTGTTTGTTTGGTTGTTTGTTTGTTTGTTTGTTTGTTTGTTTGTTTGTTGTTTGTTTGTTTGTTTGTTTGTTTGTTTGTTTGTTTGTTTGTTTGTTTGAAGTGAGCTCTGTGATTACTCAAAAGTGCTCACTGATATTCTAGACTTTTATTGAGACTAATTTGTTTAGGTGGATAGTCGGCCAAACACAAGTGGTAAGTAAATAATAAAGATGTTGAATTCCACTTCAATAAGAACAATCAATGAACATCAAAGACACATCAAAGACACTACATTCAAGTTCAGTCCTGAATCAGTATCCTTGTTAGTGACAGAGTACGAGAATAATGGAAATCAAATCCTTCAAGTTCGGAGAGACTGCCATGACATGAGGTACTTGTGCAACCAAACAAGCAAGCACTGCTGATTGGCATCCTCGAGACCCTGAAGCCGTTTCGCCAGTTCACTGCCGAGGAGGTGTGTGAGATAGTTCCTCTGTCACCTCTTTGTGTTTGAAATTGTTTGGTCACCATAGATCAAGTTATTTGAATTGCTTCAGAAAAATTGCCAACACTAGATTCTTGGATTAGAGGTCTGTGTCTATTAGGATTACTTCAGAGCAGCTGTCAAAACCTGTGACTCTTTTTCAACCAAGCATCGATCAAATGAATTCATTATGATGAAATATACGTGTTCCGAGACATTCATTGATTCTTGCATTGCCTCATTCTCCCACTGGTTCATTTCAAATCATATCGTTTTGGGCCATGTCAACAGGACAGATTGTTCATGTTGAATCAGCTATCAATAATGAGTAGTAGGATGAATTTGATTCGCAATTTGGATAATAATTATTTCAAACACTTGTAATATATTACGTGTTTGCCTCCATGGCATTGAACCCTGCAGGAACCTTCTCATCGTCCAGAAATTTGAACCTTCCTTGAGCTGCATCTGTGGCAGGTGCGTCTCAACACATCAGCCACTGGTGGCATCGAGCAGGGGAAATCTGTCTTGAGACAATTTCCTACGTGGATTCGGCAAAGCATTTTCAAAGCCTTCTGTTCGGAAACTTTGGACAGCATGGGGTGTTTGCCGGAGTTTGTGGGACTGATGGCTGAAGAAACTACTGATGAGTTTGATGCACTCCAACTTCATGTCCAGTTTCTGCTGAAGTTTGTGAAGCACGTTTTTCGGTTTCGACAGTATCATCAGACCATCCCGTTTTGCTGTAATGTGTTCTTGGATCTCTCAACTTCTACAGACAAAGAGCTTGCTATGGAAGTCCTGGAATCTATGAAGAGCCAATGGAAGTTCATCTTGTCAGAGGAAGAAAAACATTCAAAGTTTCTGAATGATATCCACTTTCTTCGTTGGCAAGCATTTCGGGAAATTCATACCATGGCTGAAGAAGAATCGTACAAACTTACCCCAAGATTCGTAGCTTTGGTGAGGGCCTACTTGCCTGGAAGGCAGAACACTGTGGCAGTTGAACACACTTTTGGCCATCTTCGTGACTGTGAGACCCGGCATTCGAAACACAAACAAGGTGCCAATTGCCAGATTGCAGCAACAGCCGTCAGAACCACAAATTCCATGTTTGGGGAAGTAGCAAAGGTAGTCGAGGTGAGTGCAAATCAGGTGTCTGCAGTTCCAGCTTCGTTTTCCCAAGCAGTGTTGAAAAAGGATTGCCTGAGCCCATGCAAAACCCCATTGGGGGAATGTGGCCTCTTGAATGCGGCTGACATCATCAAGAAAGCCGAAACTCGAACAAGTGCTTTTTTGATGGTGCAAAACAACCTTTCAAAGTTGAGTGCCCATCAGATTGCAGCAAACAGGGGATGTAGCACTGAGTATCTTTGGGCTGCTGGTATCATGCCAGAAGGATCAGTTGCTAGACTTGATAAAAAAGAATAGGCATGAGTTTGGGCGGTACCCCTGAAATAAACAGGTTTGATATTGCCGGAGTCATAGTTGTGTAAGGCAACATCACCTCAACAAACATTTGATTTAGTGTATTGTAGGTCACAGATTCATACGTCCAACTTGTTTCGAGGATTTGCTTCAACCCGGAATCATAACAAGAATGGGTTATCCAATCTTCTCCAGAGGTTAACTTTTAACTTTTGTTTCTGGTGGAATCCCCCAAAATAAAACAAAGGGTGAATCAAATTTGGGTTCAAGGGACCATCATAATTATGTTTAGATGTATATGTGTTGAGTTAAAATTTGATATACATATTACTTACTTACATCACAATAGTCCATATTACTAACCAGAATCTGAAAGTGATATACTGTATATATATATATATGTGTGTGTTCAAGGGTGATGGACAATTAATGGTTATAATCTAATGTCAGTTTGATCATGTGACTTGAAGCATGCAGCTCGGGATCTAAGGTACTTCACTGCAATGATGGCTATGGCCTTGTGGTGGATGCAACCCCGTATTTGTGCCGGCTCTGGCCCCTTTCAGTGGAGAGCAGACAGGTTAAGGGGAAGAATCTTCAAACAGCGATCCTAACATGCAACAATTTGGAAGAGATGAATGGCTTCAATCTCCAGGAGACTAGATCATCTGATTGCTAGATCATGATCCCAATTGTTGTGAATATAGTAATATATAAATAATTTATAATATATATATAAAAGCATACTATATGTAAATATATTTCTGCAAATAAATATTTGCTTTTCCGAAACAAACCTTTTTTTTCCGAATAATACATTCCAACACTTGAGTCCCACAAAAACATGGAGGAAGTGATCTTTGAGAATCTCAGTTCGGTATCGATTCATTCTGCTTACACGATCATTGGTGAACATGGTACGCAACCGGTGGCTGTCATTGTTTTGGACACGCCGATGCCTGTGATGAATTTTGTGTTGGAGAACAAAGCCTCCAGTGTCTAGCCTTATTCAAACCAAATAATAAAAACGGGAATTTCAAGGAGTCCTATGAGCATGGTACTGACTGGGTAGTAAGGGAGACCTGGTTGATTCGAAGTCTGCAATGATCTGTTCAAACAAAATGAATGGACTACATCGACATTATCATGTCTATTTTGAATCAATGGAACATGTCTGTCACTGACTGTTTTTTGTTCTTGTGCAAACACCTGCTTCATTTAGAATCAGGAATTTCAGAAATATATGAATATACTGTTTTTACGATACCTGTGACCTGTGGATAGGACACAGAAAACAACAATGTTGACCATGTATCTCTAGGTATATTCTCAACATTTTCGGTTTAATCGTACTCGCTTGCATCAATTTGGGTAGTAGTTGTGAAAAAACCTGGGCCCTTGATTGAACAAAATTCCATATTTAATGGATCAAAGGCTAAAGGGTTTGTAGTCATCAACCAAGGGTTTTCAACATCAAAGTGTGTTTAAGAATACCATATATCTCTGAGCCCTACATGTTCCTAAAGCTGTCATGCCCTGAGGCTTGACCGCCGCAGCTTTGGATGGCATGCTTCGAGAATGCAAGATCAAGAGAACAGGTGCTATGTCGAATGCAGCCAAGATTGAAGCACTGATGAAATCAATGCAATACAGCGCTGAGAAAATTGCTGAAGTTTTGGCTACTTTGTCGACCAAAAAAAAGGTCCAAAGTGATGACACCATTGAAGAATCAATACTTGCTAAAAAGTGTTGCGAAGCTCATTTGATTTCGAAACTTCTGGAAGAAAAAGAAGTTGAAGAAGCTGAAATGAAAGCTGAACGTGCTGCTGCTGGGAAGAAAACAAAACCAGCAGCAGCAAAGGTCGAGACGCCACCAAAACCATCGGAACCGGTTGCTGAGAAAGCCAGCAAACCTACACCAGGTGCTGCTGGTGACAAGGCACTTTGGCCAGAGCACAAGGACACTGATGTGCCTGATATCCCGAAGGGATGCAAGTTACGCCAATATGTTCCAGCAATTCAATCACCATATTGGCGTAGTGAGTTGCCAGTGGGTGAAACCCACCACGGCAAAGCCAGCAGGACCAGATCATACCAGCACTCAGCTGGCGTTGGTGCTGCCAAATTCACAAGTGATCAGGCACGTGCAGCTGTTGTAGCATGGCTTTGGGAGTGGCATGATCAAGCCAAATCCTCTGCTTCCTCTAGTGGGGGACCAGTGAAAAAGCTTAAGAGTACCTAGGCAATCCTCCGCCATATTATGATCAATTCAACTAAGACTTTAAGTAGGAATTGGCAGAAGATTCTGTTTTATATCAATCGTGCATACCAAGATCACTGAAAAAAATCCAGTTAAAAAATGCAATGAGAACAGTTCTTGTTGACATATCAGTTATCTATCGAGGGCCTGGTACAAGAAGCTTCTGTCTAGCTGTTTGTCTGTTCAGGTCAACCCATCTTCAAGGGGAATCGGGTGGGTGGTTTCAAGACCTTGAATAAGATTTGGCCGCCATAGAACATTGGAAGGACAGCTTTTTTGGTGCTGAAAACTGGACTTAGACATTAGATTTGAATATCCTTGTGTTTTTTTCTGGATTCAAAACGATCATCAAGAAACCCATCAGAAAAAAATGCTGTACCTTTCAGTGAAGGTGGCTGCTGGACCGTGTGGCTGGCTGTAGTCAATTGTGGAGCTAAATAAGAACAAGTTACACAGTTTAAACAACACCAGTTGTCGTTTTCATTCCTGAACTGCAAAGAATATTGTTACCCCCAGCGTTGTCAGGATACCTTCAAATGCACTGATGATCAATACTACCCAGCCAAAACTCCACCATAAAGGAAAATCATCCTTTAGCTAGTTGAAATTTTGACTGCTGGATTTCCAGCCAGTGGGGAGCAACCGTTGAAGTGACATATCTTTACGCTGTTTGGGGTCGCGTGAAGAAAAACGCTGAGGTATTGGAATGGGCTCAGATCTCCTCATCCCAAGTCAGAAGTTCATTCCTCATCCCAATCTTCTAAATGTTTATTTGTTTTAAAGGGACAAGTGTTTATGACTTGGTATTTAGGAATGAAATTCTGACTTGGGATTCTCAGACTCATCAACCAACACAGTAAGGCGGAATAGATTTAATGGAGGGGCTCAGTACTAGTCTGCCAATGCAGGAGAGCGGTATCTATTTGAGCAAGATCTTTGTGGAGGTGATCTTCTGGCAACTTTGGAGTGGTATATTGGCGTTACTATCCAGCACCGGTTGTGCAGGGGTGAGTCACTTTTAGATACTGCAGCAAACAAAGTATCCAGGAATCCAAATACAGCATCCTTCATAATTTATGAGATTTGTTTAGTGTTTTTATATCTACATAATATGTGTATATATATACATATTCAAACATATTAGTCTATTAATTGTTTATTTCCGTGGTCGATGAATGACCCAAGCAAATGAATAATAACCATGGAAGTATTTAATATGGATAAGAACCTTTGCTTTAACAATGGTATGATAATAAACAGAGTGATAATCATTCCTTGGGGTGTCAGTCAGTGAAGGATGGCAAATTATATATACCAAGTTCAGCTTGATTCCCAAGATTTACCACATTCACTTGAAATGAGCTACGCCATAAGTATTAATAATACTCTTGTTTGTGTTGTAGAGTAGTACCAGGGCTCCT
>DF241854.1:0-68772 GCA_000507305.1 Breviolum minutum Mf 1.05b.01 | reverse complement strand
TAATTTTGGCTCAAGTAAAAAGGTGAGTGTTTTTGCATTTTGGTTTGCTGAAACCTTTCTCTTTAGTATAATTACTAGATGATAATTAATTGATTACTAGAGAATATTACTTTGTGGGTGTTTAGGGTTTCTTAAGTTTTCATGATGTTCATTTCAACTGCTGGGTCAGCTGAGGTCTTAGATCAAGCAACTCAATTGTACTTCAAGTACGACTCTCCTCGTCAGAAGTATCTTGGAGATTTTGGGGGAACGGCGATCCTTTGGAGAAAAATCTGATGGTATTCCCTTAGATATCGATGCTTATGGCTATATAAATGCCCTCCCTGAAACTAACGGCCAAAGCACCTGAAAATCAATGGTTGGAAGATGAATTTCCTTTTGGGATGACCAATTCTCAGGGGTTATGCTAGTTTCAGGGAGGGTAGCTGTTTTTTTGTTAAAGATATTTGAGGGAAAAGAACTTCATTGATACAGTTTTACATTAGCAAAACAATTCCCAAGAGATTAATATCAACGAACATCACACTCCCTCATGCCAGTGAAATCGGGGCACCTTGACCAACCCCAACTTGCTCGGTTTAGCGTGGTGCATCAAATTGAAGACAGTGGGGTTGGAGGATCACAAGAGGCTAGAATCTGGCTGTTAAAATGTGTTCACCAAAATAGGGTTGGCTGTGTTAGAAGTTTCAATAGTTTCAATGTGGGTGTTTCCTTGGATGGTGGTACCCCCAAAACACATCAAAACACCCCAAAATGAGCATTTTTAGTAGGAAAACCAATGGTTGTTGGGGAAACCCACCATTTTAGGGTTCACCCCCATGTGGGAAAATGTTTGTGAGTTTAGTATCAGTTTAATGACTTGTGAGGTGGGTAAAAACAGGCCGGAATTATTTGACTAGATGCCACGTCATGCCACGTCCAAAAAAGATTCCCAGTGGAGAGTTGCTTTGTGTCTTTAGGGCCTAATGGTCACCCGAAGAGGTCAACGGTGTTTTATTTAGGCTATCGGAGAATCCTTCATGAATAATATGACCCTCCCTAAAACTAGCAAATCACACCCTGAAAATGGATGAAAATGGAAGATGATTCATCTCCTTTAAAGGGATATTTCGCACATCCTGGTACAGGTGCGAAGTCTTAGTTTCAGGGAGTGTAGGGCCGTAGGGTTTGAGTCGGTAATATATGCCTTCGATACAAAAATCATCCCAACCCGTTTGACCAAAATTGTTGAAAAACGAGGATGTTTTGCTGGAATACCTCGCAAGGTTGGGGGTTGGAGGTTGTCTTGAAATTGCTATCTTCGACAGATAACGATTTTATGGGGGGAAATGCCGAAATACGAACAGGAATTTGTAGCTCCATAAAGCATCAAAATTTGAGATGTGTTTCAAGACTGTGCTACTGGTTCAGCTCATGTTTTAGAGTTGCTGAAGGTCTTTGTCTCTCTTATGTGAGGCAACGTGTCCACAACTGTTGATCAAGATATATAAATCTGCTGTTGTTGGGTATGTCATAGCTGTCTCATTTCTTTTGGCTCGTGAAAACGGCAGGTTGCATGTACCATTGGAAGGAACGAGGTGTGCCTGGGTCCTGGGTGCTATTCTCTTAGACGCCTGGGCACAATCCACATCGGGGGACTCAATTGCCGGAGGAAACCAAACAGAGCTGTGGGCATCCTCAACTCAATTCATTCTTTTCTTTTTTGATGGTAAGCTTTATTCGACATCACGAAACATGAATATAAGATATTATATCTATTTCAGTATTCTTCAAGAAGATGTTTGGTCACTTTTCTTTCCATGTCTCAATGCTGTGAAACAGATGAATAACTTTGTGGAGAGGATGTATAACTAGTGATCCAGTCCAAGGTATGTGTTGCCCCGTTATGCCCTGTTTTTTTTTGAGCAGGTCCCTGGACAACAGCAGACACCTTTGCCTCTGAAAGATACCTGACAATTTTTTCCACGCACCAAAAAAGAAAGAAATGTCTTCATCGGCGTTGAAGGGTTTGGGAGCCCCATCTTCCAGGAGTGAGCGAAATCTGGAATTTGTTTGATCAGTCACCAGCCTGGGGAAAAATATATTGAATATTTTCACATACCATCATAGGTTATATAGTCTTTATGTATATATATATATATACACACCTTATAGAAAACCAAAATTTACACATGGTCCTCCATTCATCCTCATGTTCATTGTTTTTTTTCTATGTCTATTCTAGCATGTTTTCCCAGCATCATAGAAGTGGAGAGATCATCCCACCGAACCATGGAGCCGCAGGTCGCATGAGCTTCCTTTGGGCATCACCTGGAGGTGCTGGCACAGCACCACCAAGTTCTGTTGAACCGATGGTGGCAGCTGTTGATACTCAAGTGCTTTGCTTGCAATTGGTTGAGTACTGCTGGGGTCGGTTGGTTGATTGTTGGGAGAGACTTAGTGGATATGTTTTGAGTTGTTCATTGGATTTTGTTTGGAGACTTCGGTAATTTCCAGTGGAAAACTGTTGATTTTCAGGAGTGTGACTATCAGACTCCATCTCCCTCATGAGATCTCCAAGATCTAGATATTTGGAGAGTATATAGCTTGGCCCTAGCATTTCCTAGCAAGTGTGAGTCTTGACCATTCACTACCACCAAAGTAAAAGATGCAATTCCCTCGGAGCTTCCTTTACCATACATATGCTCGAGCAAAAAACGAGAGAGAGAGAGAGAGAGTTGGAACATTCTTCGTTTTTGATAATAAGAAACACATCTACAAATGTTGGGTTTTCACCGCCAGCAATATTTGTTGACCGGAAAGTTGCCTCTCCATTTCAACTACTGTAAATCACCTTTGATTTGTGCCATTTACGTTGACCCTCCTTGAAAACATCAACATGTCCTCCATTGTTTCGCCATTCCAACGTGGCGTTCTTGGTTGCGGCAAGTGACAAGGCGCCCAAGACTGCAGTGAAAACAGTGGAACCCAAAGATGGCGCACCAGTCGCTGATACCAGTCGCTTGTTGTGGACATCTGAAAAGCCAGTCTTGTGCCACGTGTTCCTTTTGTTCGTGGCACATGTGTTTGTTGCGGCTATTTGGGGGTCCAGTTTGGAAGTATGACAAAACAGTATATATAAGCTAATAAGCTCATATGATTCTATATGCACGTAGTGGAAGCTTCCAATTTCCACTTTGCTTTTCAAGCAACTGAAGATGTTTGTCGAGTGAGTATCATTAAGGTTGTGACTTACACATGTGGTAATCCTTGGGGGGTGTCAACATATTTTTTTTAGTGATTTCTTAGTGATTTTCTAGTGATTTCTGATAGTGATTTTCTAGTGATTTCGTAGTGATTTTGTAGTGATTGCTTAGTGATTTTCTAGTCAAAAGAAAACNAGAGTAGCAGATGACCAATCCAAACATCCACCAAGTCACTAGAAAATCATTCAGGAATCACTAGAAAATCACTAAGAAATCACTAGAAAATCACTAATTCTCGAGGTTTTAGTGATTTTTTGAAAGAGTAGCAGATGACCAATCCAAACATCCACAAAGTCACTAGAAAATCATTCAGGAATCACTAGAAAATCACTAAGAAATCACTAGGAAATCACTATCAGAAATCACCACGAAATCACTACGAAATCAGTAAAATATTAAAAAGGGCATCCCAATGATTACCACAAATTGGAATTCACAACATTAAGGGCGATAGGTACTTGAAGGCAGAAAGAGTGCAGATTCCGAGATTCTTCAGTCGCCAACCCATATGAACGTGAAAGGATTCAGCTGCATACCTCCAGTTGGTGTGGAAATCCGCCCAAAAAGGTAGTTGATAATAGGATGATTTCGGTTTGATCAATTCAACTGAATGTGGAAAATTGCTGAACTACAAGTTGGTTTCCTGAATGAGATGAAACATGTTTTTGTTTTTCTTTGCGTATTCCTTTTCTGAATGTTTGTTCAATAGCAAGCTGTGTCTCGAGGTCATGTAGCACTTTGGGTGACAATGATCCCACCACAAGTCTTGGCAGCTGACTTCGAAGATGCTAATGCACAGGTGGACTCGACATTGGAGCTACCAAAAGGGTGATGTATCTCCAGAAAGGTGTCATTGGAAAAAAACAAGTTGCTGATTTACTCATCAAGAATGACCCCCCCAAAAAAGAAAAAAACACATTCTGGGTTTGGGACCCGCTGTTTTCAGAGTCTATTTGAAATTTCTTTGTATTAGAGTGGTCCTTTTTAGGTTGCATCGCATTGCACTAATTGTACGCATCGCATCACTATATTATGCTCTTCATTAACTTGCGAATTATTTCAAACATATTGTGCTTATTCCAAATTGAACATCCCAAACGCGGTGATGTGAGAATTTGATAGAATTTACATGAATTTATCGTTTTTATTGGTACATTGGGATATCCCCAATGCAACACAGATGCACATTGAGCTGACACAGGGATCCATCGAATCAAATGAAGATACTCGTTGGGTTGTTTTTTGAAGCCGCTGGATCTGCAGGCAGAGGAGGAATTGGAGTTGAATGCTAAAGCTATGGGTGCTGTGATTGGCAAAGGTGGTAAAGGACACCGGATGAGTCATGGAGTCATCGGAATGTCATTGATGTAATTAAGAAAACATGTGAACAAAACACAATTGAGACGGTACTATCTAATGATATGACTGATGATCCTGAACGAAGATATGCTGTCAGAGAGGAAAACAGGTTGCTATACGTGGTGATGAATATGTGTCAAGGGTGCTTACATCACATACCCAGTATACGGCTAGGAATCCTTTTGACAGCGCAGCCAATACTGTTTGGCGCAGTCACTGTTTACAATTGCTTGTTTATAGGCGCATGATTTCAAGGCAACTAGTCAAGGCATATTCCTGCAAGTACCGGTGCAAATGGCACATGGGATTCCAAAAAGTGCTCCCGCTGGCAAAAACACGTCGTTTTTGTATACTTTCCACTTGCAGTGAATAAACTCCTCTTTGGGGGTCAAGTTGCAGTGGTGGAGGATTCATGATATAGTGATAAGTTTGGACTGGTGTTTTAATTGCTAGAGTCTGCAACCATGGTTTGTTATGTATAGTATATGTTTGCATCTTTTGTGGCTTTGTTTGGTGATGTTCTTCCTGCCAGGAATTCAAGAAATCCAACAAGCAACGGGCTGCTCGTTTGCAACATGAGGATGAGCCACCAGCCGCAGAAGCATGATGAACCGAGATGTTCTTGCACAGACAGGTTATACAACAAATCTTATTCAACAGGGTTAGAAAACCCAAATGATGAACATGATGCTTAGTATGATATTAAGTATGATGATGACGATGATGGTGATGATGGTGATTGTAGTGATCGTGATGATGATAGAGCTACAGTAGCGATAATGATAGGCTGACTCGCAGAAGACACACGAAAATAACTACCATCATCATGGAGATTATCATATGATCATCATTTTATATATTTTATGTTATGTTATGGCCATGATCACTAGATCATGATCACGATAAAATTGCAAGTGAATACACCCTGGAAGATTAGCATGGAATCTAAATTCACCCAATTGAAAATCCGGAAAATCATTTTTCAACCTAAACCTTCATGACTTGGGTTTTTTTTGGCCGTTAAAAACATTCCAGGGTGTAACTGATCTCCAGCCGTCATGGAGTTCCATCCACTCCAAGGTGTGAAAGCTACCACCATCAACCCAAGGCAGAAGCAACGGAATCCACCGTGGTGGTTTAGTGGAAGGGGATTTTAACGGGGGAATCCCGTGGAAAAAAAATACGGATCCAATACTGTAAATCCATGGTGAATTGAGTTGAACAAGACACATCTTCCCAGAATAGTCATAGTTCACTGGAAAAAGACCACGTTCATATCGGAATCTCGGGAAAGGCGGCGATTTGGAGCTAAGACAAAGCCACCACATTTGGAGGAAGTTACCAAGCATGGATTGGGTAGATATGCATCGAATATATAGTTCAAAATGTATAGATCTACATTGTATATACAAAAGTAGCACTGAACCCTAAGACTTGCTATTTCAGATGTACGGCATTGGGAAATATACAATTCTGTCTATGTCAAGGTGCATTCTAAGTATATTAATGATTGAATTATATAGATCGATGATGAAAATGCTTCTTTTGATTTTTTTTTTGTTCTGCTTTCCTGAAGGATGGATCCCAAACAAAAAGGGATCACTTGGAACTACCCCCACCCAGCAACAGCCACCACCAGGATTACAAAAGAATCCATTTTGCATAGGGAATCCCCATAAACTTTTGGAAACTTTCATTTGTGACTGGCATCCTGGGCTGGGGGTAGACCGAAAGAAACGACCTTAAATGGATCCTTCACGAAGCGATCCAGGGAAGATGCGCAGGGTCAACGACGATTCCTGCTGCAGGGCAGCAAAGCCCAGATCATGTCAGCTAAGAGTGCCATTGAACAACGCGTTGCGGTGGTCTTGGGCGTGAAGATGGCTGAAAAGGTGCCCGTTTTTTGGTGGGATAGATGACCTAGCAACAGAAGTTGAGGATGGGATGATTATCATTGATTATCCACAGGTCATGTGATCCTACCAAATCCGGATGCCGATGGCGGTTTGCACCACGACATGCGTGCAGAACAGACTGCAGGAGTTGATACAACCATTCTGATGAGACAAGTACTCCCCAAGAACTTCCTGAAAATCATAGCCTTTGAGAGGAAACATCATTTTGGCAAGAGTTGTGTGATTTTTCTTGGTTTCTTCATGACTGGTCTTTTCAAAAGCTGTGCCACATCAACACCATAGGTGCAGAAACACTGGAGCAGCCAGCTTTTAGAAAAGATACTCGGCCTTGATGCATTGCGAATACCAGCGTTTCTGACAGATTCCACCCCAAAATCTTCAATTCCAGAATTCCATTTCTCCCACATCCTCCAAACCCTCCTTTTGAAACCACACTGTCTTGTTTCTGGTGTTTTACCCCTCCCCGTTCCACAAAAAACACCTTGCGTTTTTCGTTGAACATGCCGGATGGCCTGCAATTCAGTGATGTTATGGTTCCACAAAGGAAGCGTACAGAGACGGGGTCGGAAGCCGCCAAAAGTGGTGTCCGCGGCCTTAGCGACTTCGCGTTGCTTGGTGATGAAGAAGTGGCCATTTCCATGCAGGTGGTTCTGTAGCTATCCTTGTACCATTGGGATTCTTGTGGTCCCCCTGAAAGAAGGACATGGGTAGTGTTGCATATAAAGTTTCGTTCGATCATAGATATTTATATATATAAATCTATAGATATATGTATAGATATGTTTATTGAACTTTAGATGTAGCAATTGTTTGCAAGGGACAGTTTATGTCAGACATTCTCAGTCTGGATTAGTTTGTACTTGATTGCCTGATCAGTGATTTGCGGCAAGGTATGCTCAAGACAAACCTCAAACAACATTGGGCCCATGCCCATGCTTCAAATTTGAGGGGTTTGAAATTTTAAAAGGAGCATGCAAAAAAGGTTGGACCATGTTGGACTATTTTATTTACTCCCCCGGTTTCGGCTTTACCCTTGGGATGTTCAAAAGATTACCCAGATTACAGTGTTATATAACTTTTTAGGGTAGGCTGGTGCAAGTCCTTTCACCCAAAGCATCGCGAAGCCATTTTTGCAGATAGTCAATGTGTGATTATGGGCGTTGTTTCTTTTTTGGATGATGTAGCTGTCACTTAATTGTTAATTCTTCTTCTAAACAGGATGAGGTCTTACCACCTAATGACCTAGGATGGTGAGTGTCGCTCGGTATGAAGGTTGTATTGACGGGACCTGTGAGTGCCAACAGAAAGTAAACCCATTGTGTTGTTTGTCAAGTTTGTCAAATTTGTATTTGTTGTTGTTGTTGTTGTTGTTGTTGATGTTGTTGTTGTTGTTGTTGTTGTTGATGTTGTTGTTGATGTTGTTGTTGTTGTTGTTGTTGTTGTTGTTGTTGTTGTTGTTGTGGTTGTCGTTGTCGTTGTCGTTGTCGTTGTCGCTGTCGTTGTCGTTGTCGTTGTCGTTGTCGTTGTCGTTGTCGTTGTCGTTGTTGTTGATGTTGATGTTGTTGTTGTTGTTGTTGTTGTTGTTGTTGTTGTTGTTGATGTTGATGTTGATGTTGATGTTATTGTCGATGTTGTTGTTGCAAACAAGTCTTCCGGTAAGACGGATTCGTTTTGAGCCCAGGTTACAGCACAATTTGAAAGCCGCCACTTGGACTTGCTCAAAAGGGTGTATGTGTTGTTCGCGATTGTTTCTATCTCTGGCAAATCGCAGTTCCAAATGTTGGGCAAAGCACAGGCCATCACAAAGCGCTGTCTCAGATTCTTCGAGAAATAAGAATCGTCCGGTTACTCATGTAAAGTATGTAAAGTCTTTTATAATGTTTTATACTAGTTTATACTTGTTGAATTTTGCACTCAAAGCATCAAACTTATTTGTTCCACAACTGGAACCACTTCAAGTAAAGCAAATCCATCATCATTTCGGACGATGTCATGCTTTCCCTTTTTCAGGAGCATTTTCAGGATTCACAAACTCACCAGGTTTGGTGATTCATCACTAGTCTGTCCCTTCATAATGCTTGATTTTAAACAAAAAACACACAAAAACACGAAAACTCACTGCCAGAAGTCCCCAAACATTTGATGATGTGATGGGGTTTGTCACATTTGGTACATTTTTGTACCTGATTTTTTTCCGAAATTTCCATCCCTCAGGTTACCTGAACTCATAGATTCTTGGGCACGTCTCCCAGGTCATGGCACGGAAATTGGCAAAGTTGGACGCACAGCTCCAACGTTCCTTTGGAGACATTTGTGGAGGGGAGGTAGGTGCTAGAGAATTTTGCTTTTGAAGGAGATGAAGGAGAGACTTTTGACTTTTAGCCAAAAGATATTGCAAATTGTAGATGAAAAGTTTTACATGTCTTTCATGTCTTTCATGAAAATGTAAATATATATATATATATAGACTTATTTAATGTAAACACGGATTGAATCATTTTGATTTATATGGCTACAGTTACATATGAATATGTATTGACACTGGTTTGCATGATTTGAGTATGTTTTGCTTTATGCGTTTCACTTGTGTTGAGAATAGTTAGACTTACATTAATGGTTAGTTATGTTGTCAATGTAAGAATATATAGATACAGTATGTATTTACATGTATAGAACCTTATGCCTTATGTTTATGTTGGTGTTTACATATGTTTACATTTATTTTACTACATGTATCAATATCATCATTCCTAGTGTCAGCACTTTGTATTGCTATTGTTCTTGTCACCAGCTACTTTTATTTTGTGCTCTTTATTGCTTTTCATCATGATATGATATGTAATATATATATATAGTATATGCCAATTTTCATCATCATTGAACATGGCTTCTGTTTCTTTGCTATCTCGAGATGTGTGTATTTCCCATGTTAAAACTCAGCGATTGCCAGGTTACATGATCCGACATTTCCAACCCATGTCCCTTGTCCTTGGAAGTAATGGGATTGACGTAGGAAGTTTGGCAGAATATGTTGATATGTTTCAAATATATATATCTATATATATTTATTTGTTTATGTATTTATTTATGTATTTATGTATTTATATAAGTTGTTGATGTTTTTTTTAAGGGTAGAAACCGTGTTTGTATAGTATAGTCACTTTTCCCTGGAGAGCGTTGAAGCGATTTCTCAATTGCATCAGGGCAAATGTCCATCATCATCTACTTGCAGCATGCACCCTTTCCCTGTTTCTGTTTGTTTCAACTGTTGGGCTTCAACTACTGTAGCTCATTGAACTTGAAAGTCGCCAGTTTGAAAATAAACATGATTTTCCAAACCTTCATTCTTGGGTTCCAGCCGTTCCAGTCGTTACTTTTCAGGGATGTGATTTTGTTGACATCGCGCATCATGGAAGAGTGGCAACCGTTTTGCTGTTGTCCCTTGAGAATGTGGAGGACTCCATTCACATCAAATAGAATCCAACAATCCCCGGGACTTCAAGTCTACTCAGTCAGTGGCACTGCATGAGAAAAACATATGCGTATTTAGCATATTTGACATGTTTGCATTTAGATTTGCATGCATAAATATATATATATATATGTACAGTGATTATATATATACATATATACATATATACATATTTCATTTTTTGAATTTACATTCATAAAGGAATGTTTAAAGAACTCTTATCCGATGTTCCGGTGTTTGTATCAACCTGAATCATTTTGAAGTTCCAAGGAAGGCAAAGCCGGTCAATGCTCTTAGAGGACGGCTGGGGTGTGACCTTACCCGACCATTCAACCATTCAACTTACCCCATGGTTACCCATCTTCAAGGGATGATGCACCACCTTCCTCCGGTAGTCCATGAGCGCTTTTGTTTGGGGTGTGAGGCTATTGTGAGGAGAAAAAAGGGTGGCTTTGCACAACTCAAAGAAGAAACATCTACATCAAAAATATACTGGGAACCGAGTTCAACCTTTAGGTAGAATTGTATACAGCATATTGAGGATCTTCAAAAGATGCATATGCACTTTAGTTAAAAAGATTGCAACTAGGTTTCTAAATGTCTCTATTGCGGCTTTTGATTTCTTCATTCAGTTGAAAACACCAGATTTGGGGTGTTTCCAATTGTTTATTTCCCAGTTTTCATTGGTAGTTTCGAATCTAACCCTCCCCACCCCCCAACAAAAAGAAACTGCGAATGAAATTGGGGATATGAAATTGAGCTCATTGGAGAGTCGTCCGACAAGCAAGCACTTCGCCACCGACAGGATATTTGACACAGCTTTTCAAGTATCCACAGCGTTGGAGATTAGAGGCTCTCTACGAAGATGGAGCCTTGATCCAAACAAGACAGCGTTGGACCGTCCGCGTGTCGTTTGGTGGTGAATTTTTTTCTCTAGTTGGACCGGAAAATAATGAACACCATTAGTTCCAACTACCATTTGGAGCTCGGTTCTACATTGCATTTTGTTAAACATATCTTGTGAAATTTGTGTAATCAAACATCACTTCTCCATTTTGTATTTTGTGTGATGTTTGTTACCCAGTTACCTTGATGGTTGGTGGACAGCTAAGGTGAGCTTGATGGTGAGATTTGTGAGACCATTCCATTGCGTGGTGATGGTATGGTGGTGGGCAAATGCCCTGCAGAACAAGAGGAACAGGTCATTGAAGCGGAAGTCAATATGTCCTTAGGCGGGGAGATCCGGTGTTGGAACAGTGATCAGAAAATAGTCATAGGCCTTGGTCGTAGTCACTTCATGCCAGCGGTGGTGTGTTCATATACTTGTTTGATGCGTTTTTTTTCAAGCTTTGTCCTGTTCAAGACGATGACATCTACTCATAACCCTGTTCGATCTGTAAGAATTTAAGAAATCTGTCATAAACAAGAGTAGTTCAATAAAACTAAGAATACAAACCCTTGCTGGAAGTTCATTGGTTTCAACTTGCAGTTGCTTCTCCGAACTCACAGATTCTTTCCCCATACAAGTGAACAAATCCCTCCAAGACCTATGTTCCTTTGAACAAGGGGACACTTTGTGGGTGGTGCTTAGGGATGCGCAAATTTACAAAGGACGACAATGTAATTTAATAGAATTGATTTGCAATGATTTGCATACTCAATTGTGAAGAACTGGTTGGCAGGCAACAAAGAGCACGTTTTATGGGTGTCACAAAGCTTCTATGAATGTTGCGAGGTCCCAAAGAAGCTTCTAAAATCTACGGTGACGTCCAGGCTGCTTGGGGAAATGGTGGCAAAACCTGTGTCAGAATCCAGCTGTTCACCACGATGAATGCGGGGTTTAAGACATACATGTATATTGTATCGACCATGAAGAAACACACCATAGCTATATGATGACGCAAACCCAACAACGACGACGACGATGATGATGACGATGATGATGATGATGATGATGATGACGACGAACATGACAATGATGACAACGAGGATGAGGAGGATGATGATGATGATGATGTTGATACTTTTCATCATTCAGAGTGACGGTAAATTTTGGTGTACATCCAAGTTATGTACTTACATCGGGTCATGTTTTTGTGACATACCATGATCTGCCAACGATACTTACTTGCACCCAAAAAGGTGATATATTCACAGAATCCTGCTCAAAATGGTTTTCAATTAACTCACTCGCATGTAACATTGGGTTTATGAATACCGATTCTATCTAAGATTCTCATGTCTGATGGTACCGATTGTTCGTGTACCCATTTGGGGTACTGGGAAGGATCAACATTGCCGTTTGCACCGCATGGGCAACGACTTTTACGTCATGGCTTTGGAATCGCAGATTGGGACGCTGGTGGATGGACAGCTGCTGGGTCAAAGAGCGTTGGCATATATTTCAAATATGCACCCTCTCATGGTCATCCTGCAGTAGTAAACTAACTAATTGTTCAAGGATACCAAAGTGCCTATTTGGGAAACATGCAACTTTGATAATTTACACACATATGTATAATATATATATTTACATATGTGACATATGTTTCACTTTTCCGATCGTATTATGGTTGTATCCTTTTTCATGGATGTTGAACCTGAGTCCAATTTGTTTGATGAGTTCCCAGGGTCTCTTTGTTTTTTGCAAACCTTTTGGAGTCTGGTTGAACGATACTTCGGGGTGTTGATGTTTAGGTTAGTTTCAGGGATGTACTGTTACCTCTTGGTGGTTTTTCAGCATTTTTTTAGCTGAAATTTCTTGCATCAAGCACTTCACGGTAGGGTCTAATATAATCGCATTATGACCGTATGTCGCCCATGCCTTTTCATAACATTGCAAGAATGAATTTCCGCGCTGTAGATGAACAATTTCATTTTGTAAAGGGTAGGTGGGTTAACCATTGGTTTGGATTATTCTGTTGAGAAGCTTCACATAAGTAGCATTCCGTTGCAATATGGCCGTGCTTGGATAGTAAACCACCAATCTGGATCATCAATCGTGAATCAGTTGGTTTTGGGGATGGGTTGCGTGCCTTTGCGTGACCATGGCATGCGCGCCCGTTTTTCAAGCATTGGTGTTTGGCCACGGGATTGTGGCAGCATTTGCTGAGCAGCATTCTTTCAGACAGCCATTGCCTCAAACAAACTGTTCATATGCATTCATATGCTGCGTGTTTACATGTATATTTTAAATTATAGATAATGACGTGGCTGCTGCCCCTATTTGTCCTTCCCTTTTTTCTTTCTATGCTTTTACAGGTTAAGTTATATCATATATGTATGTCATTCCTGTTAGTTAGTCGTTTGATTTGCTCTTGTATTGGAGTAGCTGAGTTGAAGCAAAATGAGTTGAAGTTGGTCCCTGCACAAACACTCCTCGTATTGATATAGGAATGATGCACATTGTGTTTATCCATTTTTGGTCAAATTGTGGTGATTGGAAGGAAGATGCCATTTTCAATTGGATCGCTTGATGATTCTTGATGATGGATATGATAAGGGCTGCCATATTGTTAAAAGCTTCCTATGGGGTTTGGGGGTCCAAACAAAACCGCTTGCCCAAGTTACCTTACCTTACTGTCTACACATTCCACCTCCGAAACCTCCGAAACC
Source organism: Breviolum minutum Mf 1.05b.01 (assembly GCA_000507305.1). Classification (NCBI taxonomy): domain Eukaryota; class Dinophyceae; order Suessiales; family Symbiodiniaceae; genus Breviolum; species Breviolum minutum. The sequence goes on along the minus strand of DF241854.1, from coordinate 55,165 downwards.
AACACCGTGATATTCCCAAAACTCGCGTTCCAAGGCTTTATTTCCATTGAGCCACTGCTTTGTTTGTTGAGTCAACAATTTCATCATTTTTTCACTCCGGAAAACTAACAAACTCCCTTAAAGATGGTAGGGGGGGGGCTACTTTCCTTTTGAAAAGGCATATCTTCAGGGGCTATGTTAGTTGTTAGTTTCACAGAGGGTAGTAGTCTTGTTCGTTTTTGTTCTTTGGTTTTTGTGTACCTTCCCCAACTCAACCTTCTCCCGAGTATGGAACTACCTCTGTCTGCAACGTTGATGCAACTTGCGACGCGAAAGTTTCTGAGGAAAATCCGCCACCACGACGGACCTGTGCCTATCCGGGATGGCACCACTTTGGGGGTCGGGCAGCTGGGATGCAAAAGAGCATTTCATAACGTCTCTCTCTCTCTATCCGTTTTGGGGGGTGAGTTTCAGACTTTATTTGCAGATTATGGTGATTGTGTTATGTTGTGCTATGTTGATGTTCTTGTTGTTGTTGTTGTTGTTGTTGTTGTTGCTGCTGTTGCTGTTGCTGCTGTTGTTGCTGGTAGAGTCGAGGTGGTGGAAGAGGTGGTGGTCGTTGTGGTTGTCGTCGTCGTGGTCGTTGTCAATGTTGTCCTTGGCCAAGTCTATATGGTTAAGATAGGCAGTTTGCTGTTCTAGAAGATCCCAGCGTGTTATGTAACCAACAATACCTCCATGGAGGATTCCGCGTCAATCACCACCCAGGATTGGCTGATGAAACTGACCTTACGCCTTGCATTGAAGTTATTTTGTTGTGCCAAGTTCTGTTTAGTTCATGGTGATCACAAGAGAAGGCCCTGTATACTACATGCTGATTCCTTTTTCAACATGGATAAATACTGTAATACCTTCACTTTCAACTCAGCAGCTTTAATTGATGTCAATGTGACAATGCTACAGCTATTTTTCACTTGAAGTCTACCCTCATTCTCATCACAAATGGATTTCCGGAAATGTCCACTTGAAATTTCTTGAATGCTTGCGTGATGCATGGTTGATGGAAGAAATCCTGCAGCACCTGGGATGTATAAGACCTTGTAAATAATGGGATAAACTACCAACCTCAACTGGTGCGTCGGATTTCTTCCATCAACAGTATCACTGCATATCACCTGCTGGTTATTTCACCCAAATCCAAACCCTGTTTGTTGTGTGTGCTTGGCGTTCGCTGCATGGCCTGTTAGCTTCAGGAAATACCTCTTCTACTGCGAAGTGGGCAGCGAAACCTTCCTTCAGGTGTGACAAAAATGATAGAAAGCTCCACGGGGCAGGCTTTAAAAGCTCTGAGAAGGTCATGAAATTGTATGTGAACATGCTTACCACATATAAATATCTCTACTGCATGTTGAAACATGGAATGTCTATTATAGGTCCATCTAAGACCGTGATTGTTTCTTTTTGTTGTAAGTTTTATTTGTGTCAGACATGAGTTTTGCCCACACTAATTGTGGACACTGGTTTGACTTCATGTGGTGCTACCCCCTTCAACATACTTTGCCAAAGGAGCGTCGAAAGAAGCTCTTGGACGGTGAGAGGTGCTCGGAATGCGGGATTAGAATCTACTGGTAGCTGGTGGTTTCAAATATTGTTTATTTTCACCCCTATTTGGGGAGGAGATTCCCATTTTGACTATATAATATTTTTCAAAAGGGTTGAAACCACCACCTAGGAATGATCGTGCATGATCATCTTACACTTTGTTTGGTGATTTCATCATCTATGTTTTTCTTCATTTGCATCTCTAGTACTCAACCACCCCCTAGTTGAGTGTTGTTATGCTGAGAGCAGTCACCTCTGAATCCTCTTGCATCTTTTGTTTCAAGGTCCCATCTCCACATATGTTCATTTCTCAATGATTTGTAGAGAACTCATCAAATCATTGATCCATCTGTTATTTCAGTTCAAAAAAATACATGTTTTTCCTTCCAAGGTCATCTGAAATGTTTATGTTTTCTTTCCAACCCCTCAATTTTCAGAAATGTCGAAGATCTCACCAATATAGACCTTCCGAACATCATTCTGTAACATCTACGTCTCGTCATATATGACCCGGACCTTGGACCCATGACTTCACCACCCGTGAAAACTGGGAGGTTTTGGAAGGAAGGATCTGTTAGTCTACAGATGGCTGACACCGAAGCCGAGGCGCCGGAAAACCTCGGGATCGATCGATTTCAAGAATGGGCATGTGATTCAAGGATTTTATGATCCACTTTTCGAAGGGTTTACAGATGGCATTGATATCTCTATATTATTTTTGGTTTTTGTTATATATTCATATTATATTCATAATCATATTTTTATTTGCTTATTGATATATCTAGTATATTTTTGTTCATATTTAGCTTATATATGCATATGATGTCATTATGTAGATGCATCAATAATTGCACCAATAGATGCATTTCTCCCAGAAATATATGCTGAAGCATTCAGTTGCAGTGATGCGTTTCTTTGCTTCAAGGTACTTATGATATAAACTCCCATTGTGGGGGGAAAACTAAGGCCTTTGGTTGGTTGCTTGGTTGACTGTAAAGTTTTGAGAGATTCCCAAAACGAAGCTTGAACCAGTCAGTGCTACCGAGGGTTTCGCCCAACGGTTGCTTACGAAGGTCAAAGGAAGAAATGAAATGAGCCATTGGAGAATTGGTTGTTTTGATGTTGGTGCTTGACCCCATTCCTAAGGGCTCCCAACTACTGAGGTTGGTGGTTCAGCATAATTTAAACACTTGTTTCCAGTCTACAGACATGTGTTTACAACAGGCCAAACCACCAACCTTAACCAGCAGCTGATCATACTGAGGCAGATGGTGGTACATGCCATGACGAGTATTTTAAGAAGACATCCAGCACAGCACCGCATCTATATCTGACTGATTTAGGACATGTTACCGAGATATACCGAGCACGTTCAAACTCCAATTCGTATGACATATCGCACATTAATATCTAATATTGACAGTCAAGATGTTGTAAGTTTTCATATACTTGCGCGAATGTTCTCGATTGGATGTTCTTCACACTCCCAGCTTGTTTTACATCTATTTCATCCAGTATGAGCTTTAACTTACCTGTTCAAACTTGCAAGTTGTAACTGATAGCCGAAAGCCCAAATTTCCAACACCTACTACCATTGCTAGGAAACTGTTTCAAGCCATTCCAGCTCTCTCTCTTTGCTGCTTGGGCTTTGGGCCAGGCCAAACTTGCTGAAGCTGCAGATGGTGAAGAAGAGGTGCCCTGTCCAGTTGATATGGTGAAAATCCATGAGCATTTCATTACTCGGAGCGTTTGTGTTGCCATTCCAAGTGGTGAAGAATTTGTCCATTTGAAGCAAAAGCAAGTGCTTGTTATCTAACCCTGCGATATGAAGGGACCTTGATTGAAAACAGACTGTAGAGCCCAGAAATGTTCGAAATCAGTATCCACTTCATTGCGGAAAAACAACTAAGGTTTTTTTTTTGGTGCAGAGACATTGAAAATCACCAGCAGGAACCGCTTCGTTGTATTAATTCTTGTAGTGTTAACCTATTTTCCGTAGAATTTGCATGATTCCAAATTAGCCCTCGCCTGGGAGGGCTTCTCAGCATCTTAGCATATCTTTGCACAATATGGACTCTCAGATCATAGATAATCAGAATGTCTTTTGCTGGCCCCGAGCTACCCGGCTGGAATCCAGATTATCACATTAGTACCATGCTGTCGAAGCCTTAGCAAGACCTTATTGGGGAAATGCTAGAATTGTGCCGCAAGAAGGGTCCACCTTATTCCACGCACGCCATTAAGATTTCCATGGACGGTTGTTTGTGGAGACCATGCACGAGTCTTGACAAGTGTTTTCCCTTCTTCTGAACAAGATGGGCTGTATGTTCCATCTTATATTTGTCATGTTGAGCAGTGAAACACAACCATAGATCAACACTGGTTGTTTAGGTCATAGAAGGTGATTTACTACTATTTACTACCCTTGACTTATTGGGATTGTAATTTTGCCTTACTGGGATTTCATATCTTCAGCAACCCAATGGCTCGACTAATGACTTTGCAGGTCGAAGGGGAAGATCCTGAAGGCCGGCCATTTTGTGGGTTGGGGTAAGCCACCAGAAATGGGTCGAAAGATATTCGAGAGAGATGTCATGGGATGCTATTCCCAGATGATCCCATGTATGGTATATTTACCATTATTTACCTACATTTACCATTAAAAATCACCTATATGACTATATGTAGGTAAATATACCATAGATGGATCCTGTGGGATTTGGTGTGAATTTGCCGTGAAATCATAGGAGGTTTTGTTTTTTTGTTTCGGGGGGAAGAGTTGCATCACTGGAAACAAGATGCATTGCTTGCATGAGATGTCGAAGTAGAGTTGAACGCTGATGTTTAGTTGAGTGTGTGGAAAGGGTAAAAGTTTGTACCGCTTGTCTCTCACGGTGACAATACCCTAGGTTGTCTAGTTTGAGATAGCTGGAAAAATAGCCACTTTGAGAGGGAACAATGTCTTCAAAAGCTGGATCTGCAATTTCGGAATCAATGAAGCAAGGAGCAAAAAAGGATGCAATGGTCGCAATCCTTAATTTATTATAGGGTGTCTAGCGGTTCATGCCTCAGAGAAATTATAGTAATCTCTCACAAGTGTCCAAAATGTCGGGTGAGTTAACAAAACCAAAAGCATTTGACTCACTTAAAATCGTGAAACAACATAAGGACATCCTTGCTCCAGTTTGGTGCATCAGGATCTTCTAACATTCAGCCCAAGAAATCATCAAATCACACCAAATCACAGCACATCCATGTGAGATAGTCCTGCCAAAATATGTTTGGCTATCTCCTGAATGTTGCGTATCCTGTGAGAGTAATTATTCCAGCCCCACTAGCAGTTCAGGGGTTGGAGCCCGGGAACGGATTTTGGAAAAATCAACACGATTGTATTCTCCAACAGCGAAGGTAAGACCACCTGCTTTTCTTTCTTTCTGGGAAGGTGCTGAAGATGAAGAGGCCGTGGATGTTCTGTTCACTGATGGATCAATGGTGGAGGACAGGGGTAGCCTGTGTTGCAACGGAAGGTGAATTGATAGTGTATCTGGAATTTGGACATGAAGTAAATGCATTTTTTTTTCACGTTGAGTCTTTGAATCTATTATTTGGTTCTGGTGTGTGACCGCAACGAATTCATGTTTACACTGTGTGCAAATAGCCACAACAGTTCCGGAACGTTCTTCCGTCTAGATATGCAAACCTGGATGGTTTTTGGGATGCAAGATGACATCCCCAAAGAGTTCTGGAGTTGCCAGAGGTTCTGAAAAGCAATGGCAGGCATGCCGCATCATCAATGCACAACGAAAAAATGCGTCCACTTTTATCGCAGCCGGTGGTGACAGGAAACAGGAGAGCTGCAGGACAAGAGCCAGCAGAATGAGGAGATGGGGCTGGGTGCTATGGCAGGTTGGCTTTCCCCGGAACTGGGGACGAGCGATTTGGTCATAGGATTCACCCCCCCTTGAAATGATGTGTTAGTTTGATACGGGGGCAGCGGTATCAATTTAGTCATCCATTTTGGGAGTCATATTTTTGACTGAAGTACTTGGTGCGAATTCCCATGGTTTTTGGTGATGGACTTCGGTGGCTGGGGATGATTGGATGACTGGGTGGATGAGTGGAAGATATGTTGAGAAATAGTGGCTGTTCGAATGTAAACTGTGACCAGTTGGTTTAGTTGTGGTCCTTCCCTGCTGGCTCACTGCTATCAACAACATCCAACTGCAGTACTGGTACATATAGATAGATATAGTCAGTCTTTAGTATTATCATTTACTGTATCACATTTGTTCACACCCATATCATACAATTAGACATCTCCGTGCATCCGTAGTTGCACACTTTCACGCCCCTTCTTTTGCATGTTCACCCTGAAAGGTTCGAGAAAACTGCTTCAAATCACTGGATCCTTTTCAGACCATGACAGATGTGGGAGAAACGCTGCACTGATAGATTATTTCTCTTTTGTGAAGCGAACACGGCCACGGTGAAATTGCCCATCTTCAGGATTTAACAGTATATGAATCTCATCCGTAAGATTTAGAATGGCAGTATTCAGAGCTTGTCATGTTTACATATGTTTACAATTTATACATTCTTCTTACATGCATTAGAGACAATCGCCAGATCCGGTCTGGTTGCCCTTTGTGTTGGGGTGTTCTCAACAAATTGCGGGAGGAACAGCTTGATTCCATGACCGAAAAGAGGAAGAGAGATGAGGAACGGCTTGCTGCAGTTTTGCCATGGGAATATTGATGCTAGTGAGAATCCTGTGAAACAACACTGAGAATACGCTCCTCAAGGAAGAATTTATCCACTTGTGTTTTGTGTGCGTGTGTGTGTTTACAGAATTTTCCAGACGCGGTATCAAACGTGGTTGGTTTTGCACTTCTCGTTTAAGAGAAAAATATGATAGAATATGTTCATTTGGACTAAAGGGATGTGGCAACACCAGCAGCTCTTCCAGAAAGATACAGTTACAATCCACAAATCCTAAAAGAAATCAAAGGCATCCACCGAATCTACTGTAGCACCTAGTCTATTTCCCAGGGTCCACTGACCGGCACCTCAGCCACCTTCATTTGCCGTGGGAATCGCACAGGATTCCGTTCACAACCCGACATGATTTTTTGAATCAGAAATTCTGAAAAAATCTGAATTCTATGGACTTCCATGCTTTCAGTACCTTATTTGGTCACCATGGTTAAAGGTAAATTGGTCCACGCTGCTTACAGGATCAAGAGGATTCTCCAGAGAAGAAGCTCAAAGCTGAAGCTGTGGAGGATGCACCAATGCCAGACGCTGTTTTAGATGAGGCGTGGCGTTTTTGGATGCTATCATGGGGTGAAGACATTACACAGTAGGCTTCAAACAAGAAGAAATATGTAAACTTGTTTAAAGTACATAAACACACGTATTTATTTGTATGTATACATTCACTTTTATATATATATATACATATTTAGCTGTCATCTACTTTGATGATCTTTGATGTTGGAACATGTATCTATGTATATATATACAATGGTATGAGCGGTATACCATGGTATATCTATCTTAGATGAAATGAGCATGCGTTTATGCTTGTGCTTTCAAGGTTTGTTATTGTATCCAAAAAAGACGGCTTGGGTGAAATGTGGGGCTGAGATGGTTTGGGAGTTGAATGGTCATCACCGCCAAAAGAAAGTTCCAAAGCAGAGGTCGTAGTAGATACAGTTGCTACAGGGCACGGAAGTACGAGGAGTTTAGTCTTGGCAATTTTCCACTTGAGTGCTCGCTTGCATGATTCTGGATGACTTGTGCGTTTAGTGGTTTCAATTTCAAGGTTGGAGTTGATGTTGAGGAATTCCCCATAATCAGGTGGGAGAGCTGTTGGCAATTCCAATAAAGTTCGATTTACTCGACCTGGCAGGTAAGATATTGAAATACTATAGAGGTAGATCGCTAGATCTCATTTTTTGGGGGGGGCGAATCCACATTCCTTCGCCAGTGATCTTTCAATCATTTTCAAACAGAGGTGGAGGAGCTGGCGGAGGTTGAGGCCTGGATAGGAGTTGGTGGGATGGCGAAAGTAACGCCCTTTCCCCGGTAGAAGGAAGTTGATGTCCTCGTAAGCGTCATACTTAACCACGGAATCATGATCATCTTCATGTTAGCATGTTGTACCGCAATTATACCTTAATTATATGTATTACTAATAAATACATATAATATACATGTATAGATAATATACATGTATATATATATATATGTATTTATTTGTATGTATATATTTATGTATCTACATACATACACCTGGAACCTAAATGACCCTTGTTTTGAACGGAAAGAGCTTTCTTTTGGAGGGTTCGAACCCCAAAATAGAGGACAAGCAGGTTGAAGGTATATACGAGATAATTATATTGATACCCTATAGAACTCATGGCCCCAAAACTTGAGATAGGACCAGCCACCAATAGACAAAATTGAATGCTCAATCTCATTGGACAACTCCATGATTGCTTTTTGCCCTGTCAGGTTCGCATGAGTGCTGAAGTAGTGTTGGAATATGATAATCAACTGTTTGCTTGAATTTACTCAAGTTATAGGCAGCAACATGGGAAATGTTGATGCCTCACACTCCTCTACGGAATCATTATTTTTGACTGATGGCTTCCTGTACCTCAATTATAGATCAATTATATATTTTTTTACCTGATATATTGTATTTGTTCATATTATGATGTTATTCATTATGTATTATATATACGTTACTTATTTTACATTATATATCATATGGTACTGTATATTACTAGTCTCTATATGTAGTATGTTTGCATTCATATTGGCAATCCTCATGTCGAAGTCCCCTTAAACATATCTGAGAAGTGCCCCGAACTGGGACTCCAAATGTCACCCAAATCCTATGAACAGCTCCGACCCAACCTCCAACCTGCGGTTTCGTGGGGGCACTCTCTCCAAAATGCCCTTCCCTGGCGGTGTTACAATGTTTTGCTTTGACAGATGCATACACTCCACCAACCCCTGACATCATTTCGGATGCTTTAAAAGGTAGACCACTTTGTGGTCCGAAAATGTCCCTTGTTTGTATTGCATTTTTTCAATGTTCCCATCTTGTTATTTCCCTACGAAACTTCTTGGCAAAACTAGGCACCAGCGTGAAGGTCTGAGTGCGTGGCGATCGGGAAAAAGCATCCATTAGACCTGCTAAAGCTGAGTAATTCTGAGTCGAAAGGGAGAAAACAACCATGGTAAATTGTAGTATATGTTGAGTGTAGCCTTGTCAATATTGACAGTCAAATGTTGTTTTTTAAGAAGGGCTCCGTATTAATTTTTGAGAACCAAAAAATTACTTCCCAAGGACTCAAGGACAGTAAAACCCAGAGAACCTCCCTAGAACTTCCGTTCATATCGGACATATTCGGACATCACGCGGGACAATGTATCCAAAATTGGAGACACTCCATACCCAAAATGCCAACGTTTCATTCTTTGGTTGTTGTTGTATTTGATATGTTTGATGCATGGGGTCAAAAGTACTGTTTTTTTGGATGAATCACAAAATGGTATTTATTCATTGGTTTGATGCTCTCAAATTTAATCACAGTCATATAGGCAGTAGATAGTTGTGATAGTGTAATCAAACAGTTTGCTTTTTGACTTAGCATGTTGCTTCATGAACTCGTTTGGTTTGGGACCATTTCTGACTTGAGACCATATTGATGCCAACGCCTTACTCAAGAGCGCAAACGTAGGGAAAATGTTTGTACTGTTAGAAGTTGTGTTGATGATGCTGCTGCTGATGATGATGATGATGATGGTGATGATGATGATGATGATGATGATGATGATGATGAGGGCGAAACAAATGCAGTTTAGAGATGGAGAAGGGACTTTGCGTATGAACTTGAACTCGCAAATGAATCAACAGACGACATGGCGTGCATCGATGATTGTCCATGTGTCACCTCATCATTCCCTTTGGATATGCGAAAAGTTCCCCGGTTCGAAAACTGGAAGAAGGAAGCAAAGTTTTAAGTTGTCCTTACATTGCTCTCGGATAGATTTGTTGAGTTACCTTCAACTGTTCTTTCATTTATGATTACGAGGGATTTAATTTCCACAAATCTAAGAATGCCCCACTTGAGGTTGACGATCGGTTCAAAGAAGCACAGATTCATAGGAATAGCAGGTTGGATGTTTCGTCCCCTTGACGCGCTCGTGACAGACTCATTTGCGAGTGTGCGCGCCGAAAATGGTAGGGTGGTGGTGTGAACGGATAGTAGGTAGAAGGGTCGCAAAAATATAAGTAGACGTCATGAAAGTTGAGAATGCGCAAAGAAATGCAAGTATGTCAGAAGCAGAACTAGGTGGTGGTTTCAACTATTTTGCATCCCCACAAATTTGGAGAAGATCATGTTCCATTTGCCGGACATAATTTTCTTCAAGTCTCTAGCGGCTTGGGATTACCTACCTAACTATGCTTTCACATGTTGCACACAATTTGGACAAAAAACCTTAGATGCTTCACTTGTTATTTGACTTTTCAATAGGAATAACTCGTGTGGCATGGCCATGTTCCATCATGTTCCATACTAAATGACCCTCCCAACGGGACCAACTGATTGGTTTTTTTTTTTCGCACTTGCCCAAAAAAAAACACATCAATCAAAGGTGATGAAGGTCGCTCCCTCCGCTGCTTTTTTAAAAGGGACGGTTGGACAGATGCGTTGGGGAATATTGATGGCTTCCAATTTACATGAATGGGAACACAACTGCGGACTGTCAGAAGCGAAGCAGCATTTATGTCAGGTTATCACATGACTTCAAGATCTTCAAGGAACTGTTGGTCTGGAAATCCTGCAATGAATAGATGGCTGTAAATCATAATAATCAAAAGTCCCAATGAACTCGTGGAAAATCCATCAAGGTTTGCAACTTCAACCGTGGAAACTTTGGAATTCTCCCTCCGGTTAACAAAAGGCAGTTACAGCTACAAATTGCACCTGCGCCCGCTGAAGCTCTATGAGTCATGGCGCATTTACCAGGGGCACGGTCTGGTGGCGTTACGAGTCATATTCAGGGACCGCATCTCATACCCAATGTGGGCAGAGAAGCAATGCTGGGGGCCGAAGTGGTTCGGAGAAAACCTAAATCGAAGGCAAAACCAGCAACTCGGATCATTATGAGTTGGATTGGTATGCCGTATGCCCTAATATGCTCCATGGGACCGGAATAGTTACCTTCATGATTCATGAATGCCATAAATTTAAGCCCAATGAAGTAAATATTCCATTCATGGAGGCCTTTGGGATGGTTATTATATTTTTAAACTTTGGTGCTGTGGGGGGCGCAGTCAGTGGTTTTGTTTTCTATTTCTGAGAAGAAGGTCAAATTGGGCACATGATAACTATATATAACTATATATATTTTTTTGATACTAAATTCAGAATTAATGAACTTCACAATATTTTGTTCTTTTCCCCGCAAAAGTTCTTAAGCGCATGAAGTGAGTAGCACAACCAATGTATTTGCCTTTACGGTTATAAGAGTGTGCAGCCATATTTTCTTTGAATTGCCTTCAGGAGAAACCTGCACCAAAGCCCGTTTCAACAAGTGTGGGAAAAAAAGCAAAGAAGAAGAACAAGCGGAATCACTCCTCTCCTTCGCGGCCGCTGGAACGGTCGACTCAACGTTCCACACGTTCCCTCTCCAATGCCTCCTCTCCCAGCCCAGAACGGGAGCCTGTTCCCCAGTCCCCAGAACGGCGCAGGCCGGAACGGAGCGCCACGGCCCAACGGCCCACAGCACGGGTGGAAAGGTACCCGAGCGAATCGCTTCAAAGAGAAAGTCGTTCCTTAGACAGGAGACCTCCACCAGAGACAAGAGAGGAGTTATCAGCTTCAGCACAGGACCCTGTGTGATGGATTTTTGCGTTGGAATGCGGTGGGTTGCATGAGTACAGCATCGAGAGCATAGCTCAAGTTTTCACGGTTTCTTTTGTCAAGCCATGATATTGCTGCGGCCCCTGCTAAGATCCTGAGGATGCCATGGGCTTTTGTACTATAGGAACTAGCCCCGCTAAAACACCCCTTGTCAGGGGAAAGGGTTTGTCCCATTTATGAATCACAAGTGTCCCATTAAGGTCTACTGAACCTTCCTTGGTGCTAGGGACAGTTCTAGTGGGGTAGTTTGGAAAGACACGATATTTAGGAATCTGATGTTTGCCTGTGGTGAAAAGAGCGGCACTTCCCAAAGCGTTTGTTTCAGATAGTTTGGGTACATCAGTATGTCATCACTCAAGATGAGACTTCGCCAAAACAGATTCAGAAACCTAGAAATCATTAAGTGAGGTTTGTGAGTTCCCCTAATCAAAACTAACTGCTGATTGCTGTTTATAAATGCGGAACCAAATTTGAACAAATGGTTGTGTTCAATTTGGGGCACTTTAGGGCATTCTCATCCACCTACATAGCCGCAGGTAGTAAGAAAACACGCAGTGGATGTTCACTCTTGACAACAGAGAAAAAAAACAAGTATTATTCATCAACTTAATAGGCAAATGATACTTTAGAGAGGTGTACCGCGTATATCATCATTGTTGTTGCTACGTAGATCATGGACATGATGACGTGTCGTTTCCATTCATTTCTCAGCAACAGATCCCCCTGACCTTGGCACAGGAGCGTGAGGCCCGACGGATTGAGGAGGAGCGACGACAGCTTCAACTGTTAAAAGAAGCTCAGGAAAAACGAAGAAAGATCGACAGTGTACCTCGGTGAAGGTGAAGTTTGTGTTTTGAGGTGGGTTTTTTTTGTTATTAAACAGATTTCAACGAAAACGTAGGTTGAAGAGGAATATACCAGAGGAAATCAATAAGTGTGTAATGAAGAAATCCCTATTCTCCTGAAAACTAACATGACATTGGTAAATCACCATGTTTGATAGGAGATACAATTTCAAAGGGTTGTTTTCCATTGTCATTTGTTTGTTTTCAGGGATGTAGAACATTTTTTTGGGGTTGTTTGGGGATTCCTTTTTTTTGTTGCATATGATTCGTTGGAATTTCCGTTGGAGCTCTCCCATTGTAGGCCTTGGGTTAACTCACATTGGTATGGAAGATCCACCATGTCGCATCATGCCAGTAGGAAATTTTGCTTTACGCATGGAAAAGTAGGACCAGATGGCGATTACTGGAAACTAAACTTGTAGAAATATGTAGAAAGGTACTTTGACTGAATACATCATATCGCACAAGGGATCTAGGATGGCAAACCAACAATAACCAAGGTTTTGGGGGTCCCTCCGCTGGAGTTGCGGGCATTGCAGCATGCAATATATCAACAAACAAGAATTACACGTTGTTTCGATTTAAGGTTGACAGGGTTGGTGATGAAACATTGTTTGAATCACAAACCCTGTAAATGTATCAAATCATCAAATATGCGAAACATGTGTGTACGTATATATATATATATACATTTATCAATTTATACGCTTTACGATGTGGATTTATATTTTATTAGCGTACAGTGCACATCATATCGCTTTTCTTTATTAACAAGTTAGGGATTTGACGCAAGTTCTTGAAGAATAGTCAAGCACCTTCTTGAGCGGCCAGCTCACAATTTGTTGCATCAACCAGGAACGCAAGAAAAATCTTGGCGGAGTCTTTGCTCTTTCGGCAGACGACTTTGAAAAGGAGGATAAGGACACTTCGGTGAACATTCTTTGTTAAATTGAATTCAGAAGGTTCAGAAACTCTAGGACATTACGACTTTGACCTGTAGGGCCTTGAAATGGCATTGAACATCTTGAGCTAAAGGAGTTAATTGCCGGGGTTACCATCCAAGATCCAACAAACATGTGCATATTGGTGTCAGCTTGAGAGTTGCTGATTTTGTTTTTAGTGTGATGGTTTTTCATTGGTACCTTTGACTATCACACCCTTCTTTTCAGCAAGGCTTTGCCTATGATTTAACTCGTGTTTTTCTTCAATTTTGATGCTTTCAAACCATCACCCCGCCTCTGGTTTCCAAGCACCCCGCCTGAGGAGGAGCAGAGCAAGGCAAAGGTGGAAAAGGAGCGACTGCCATTGACAGCCCCTCGTACGGGACGTCGGCCAACAGACCCCAAGGTTCTGTTGGACGATTCTACTCCTGGCACTGGCTTTGAGAAGCTTGGTGTTGGAAAGGTGCACGTTTTCTTGATGCTGCGATCCATGTGAAAAAGAAAAGTTGAAATTGCACTTTTGGCGAAGGGGTTTTCGCTTTGTTTGTTTTCAGGGGTATGCAGTATGCATCCATATGATTAAGTAAAAGATGTATTTGCATGAAGAAGGATGAGCATGCGGCATTGTGGAGCAAAGCTGGAATATATTGGTAGTATGTATTTGAATGAAGCATTAAATGTTAAATTATGTTGATGCCTGTTATGTTTGCATTGCTGCGCAAACAATTTCATGACCTTGCCTGGCCTCTATGTGAATGGTGGTTTGATATTAATATGGGGAATGAGGGAATGTTTCATTTGGGTTCAGTGAGGTGATTCAATTCTGATAGCATTAGACCTAAAAGGGGGTTCAGCAGTTCAGCACAGAAAAAAAAAGGACAAATTGAATAGGTTTTCACATCCCAATCAAACCAATCCAACATAGGCTGTCACCAAGTGGATTGGTTTGAAGAATTGGAATGAAAACCCCTTACCAATCTATCAAGTGGATTGGTTTGAAGAATTGGAATGAAAGCCCATTCTTATCCATCAAGTGGATTGGTGTTGCCCAGGAAGTGCTGGAAAAATTGGGATTTCACCAAGTCCGCGGATGATCCCGGAGAAGTGGCACGACAGTTCATGCGCGTCACCGCGGCCAAGCGCCGCGGCTATACCCCGCGGTCCCGCTCGCGCAGCCGGGGCCGGAGGTGATGTCAACGGAACGTGTGCAGCGACCAAAGACCAAGAGAGTGAATGGCGAAAGTTTCCAAAAAGGACCAAGGAGTGACTTGTTTTTGGGCAAAGTTGAGGAGATGGTTAGCTTTGAATCAAACTGTTTATGAAATTACACGTGAGCTGCTATGATCATCTAATATGTGTTACATTGACAACAACCTGAGGTTTGAGAAAACAGAAATCCTTCACTCCCTGAGTGATCAGAGTATATAGTTGAAACCGAACCAGGGCATGATCCAAAGGGGGGTCTCCAAATCCATAAGGATCTACACTTGGTGGTAACCAATCAAACCGGCAGACCGATATTCAAACATACTTGGCTAGGGAAAGGGACCGTTTTATCATTTGATGATATTTGATGTACTAAACAATGAACGTCAGGGGTTTCCATCAGTGTATTTTTTTACATACATGAGAAGCTGAAACATATTACTTTTACGTATGTAAAAGCCAACCTCACCAGGGGTTTTGCAGTGTGACTCACAATGTAAATCTAGAACAGTAATTCATCCAGATGATAGTTCTTTGTTGTAAGGTGCTTTAAAAAAACGGCAATAGAACTCAGTTGTTTTGATACTATTGATGGTTCAGAAATCCCAAACAACCAACCACCTGGGATGTTTCAAAGAAACCCTGTATATAAATAAATGTAAGATAATGGGGATAAACCCCCATAGGATCCATGTATGGAATGTTTACCTACATTTATCCATTGGATTTATGGTTTTCATCTAGGTAAATATGCCAGTCCCATGGATCCTATGGGGTTTATCCCCAACCTCAACTGGTGAGTTTACCGGGCAAGCTCCCCCTTTTTGGGGCCAGGTTGTCCCGCTGAAGCCGGCTTGGCGAGGTCCCGGATGTTTGGAAAAAGGGAGCCCTGATGGTTTGGCGAATCAATTTTTAAGTTGGTTAACAACGTAGATATTGTGATACGGTGTGTATATGGATATTTTTTGTAAGTGAGGTAATAAGAATTATAACATTGCAGTTGTGGTTCTTGTTGCTTTTGGTTTAAATGATCCACAATTGTGTTGCTTCATGTTGATTCAAACCCGCTCAACAAAGTTTGAAAGATGATCAAATCTGAATTGCGGTACATATTTTGCTCACGGAAACTCCTTAGGATGCTTCCTTAAGCACCTTGTATCACCTTGTACTTGGGTTTTTTCGCGTCACCGGCTAAAAGTGCTGAACGATTTCATCAGAGGAGCCAAGTTTTGCATATGTGTAGCTGGTTTTTGTGAACCATATTTTGTCATTTGTTTATTTTAACTTCTGTTATCTGTGATTCTTTGGAAGATGATCCCATTTGACTTCGAACAAAAAACATTGTCAATTTTGTAGGGATTCCCGGAAAAAAAACGCAAAGCATTGTTTCCCTTACATCGTTAACACATGACGGAAACATGTTTCCAACTCCCGTTGGATGATGATTTCAGGGGTGGGGTCACGGTGACCGGTTCCCAGGAAGACACTCTTAGATCGCCTGACGATGGCATTAGTTAGGATCCTCGGGTAGATGGTCGGGCTCCGGGGGAATGGGATTTTTGGGGATTTTTTTGTTGTAAATGTGGATGGACTTCGTGTGTTTTTTTGGGGTAATTAAAGTTGAACCAAAATCAACCAGGAACTTTTTTGGTGATTTTTTTGGGGGGAATTTTTTTTAGTAAGATCAGTTGGTTTCACCACCTGAGTTGAAGTGGAAACTTTGGGGGATTGTCTATGAAGCAACAAGGCCCTCCACGATTTCAGGTCACCAGGATGTTCTCATGACATGAGTCTTGAGGAGCCTAAGCTGAACCAAGATTGCACCCTTCCCCAGAGATAGTACTTTCAGCAGCGTGCAGTCTACCGTGCAATTGAGTTTCACGATATTATATTTACAAATTCAATAGCAGGCACAGTGTACAACCAAATGTTCAAGTCTGAAACTATAGGAAACTATATATAGCCCTTTTAGCTGATACCCCAGGATGGTCATCTCTGTATGCACATTACCACTTTGCCTGAACCATGATTTTTGGGAGGGTGGGCTTGGCATACATTCCTTGACCCAGATGTAGAAGGCCTTGTTGCGAGTATAAGAATGAATCGGTTTCTTCATTCATGGGTAGACTTGCCTTACCTGCGGTTCCTAGTGCTCATCTTTACCTTCCACCTACCTGGGCAACAGCAGTCGGCAAAGGCGATTTTGATTTGACCTTACCTCTACCTGATGACTGACCCTGATGGGCAACAGTGATGAAAAATCATGACGCCCTACGGATAGGAATTGCATGTGAAACTAGTATCCAAACATATCCAAACTGAGCATGCAAAAAATCATGCAGTTTCATGTCTGAAAACCTCACTTTTGCTTGAGGAAGTTTTATCACAGGAAGTCTCACTGACAGAGGGGGGAGGGGCCTTTGAGATGTGAAGCTCTTGTGATGTTTCTGATTTGCATATCTAGAATTTCAACAATTTCATTGCATGTGCAAAAATTAGCGCAATATATCAGAATTATATACAATTATATACATGAAAACGGTATGCAATGTATGCATCAATATGTATATTTATGTATCATAGCATATGTACACATATTCATTTTCTTTGGTGTGCCCTTTAGCCTTTGAAATCACATTGATGGTGCCCATAGTGTCCAAGCAAGTTTCCTCACTTGGCTTACAAGGTGTGGGATGCCTTGACGCTGCAAGAGATCCGTCGCGAGTGTCAAAGTCGTGATGTCAGGGATGCTCAGTGAAAGGAGTTTTCTGTCACTGAGGGCCAGGTTGATCCTTAGAGATTGTGTCCAATATTTAAGATGTAATGCATATATATATACATATTTAACTACGTATAATTACACATGTAAATATGTATATAGATATAAAGAGGAATGTTATTCCTACCTCGTCACTAAATTGATTGTATTTGCTGATAGGCTGCTCTTGTGGTTTTTTTAATATCACTACCGCGCAAGTGTTTGATAAGTGTTAATTGGTATGCTCACCTAGATGTCTTCGGCTGTATATTGCTGATCATTGCAGCATCACTTCTAGAAAGAATATGTACATCAACTTGGACAAAAAATGGTGCAGTGCCCAGTCGTGGGATTCACATACAGCACGTGTACTGTTTTAGCGTGTTGTCGCCTTTGGTTGCATCCTAGAATGAGATCACTCTATTTTTTCGCACGTGACGTAAGGGACACCTTTCCGTTTTCTCTTTTTGAACCTTCTAACTCACATATTGCAGTGCATGGTGGTGTATCGAGGCAGGACTTCCCAAATTGAGTCTAAGTCAACTGGGTGTTTGGTGCTGTAGTTTTCCCATAGGTTTTCCCAGATTTCTGTCTCAAGCAATCCCTCCATCAACAGCTAATCCAGTCCCCTTAGGATTCATCAGCCACCCATCAGGAACTTGCACATACCTAACTTGCCACACATGGCATCTCACGTGTCTCGGATATTCGTTGAATCACGGGTCTCCCATTGCTAGTTTTATTTTGTTCTGGTCCCATGTCATCCATGTATGGATTGGATGGTATGTTTACCATGGCATTGAAAAAACCCACACACAAAAATTAAAATCCAACCAAAACGGTAGGTAGATAGTATCCCGTTCGTGCCATGGATCCTTCCAGGTGTGCTTCACAGGCCTGAAGAGTCGCAATGAAAGTGAGCAGCGGCAGGAGTTGGGAAGCCAAAAAAGGGATGGGTTGGAAAGGTAGGGGCCAAGCATTGGAGGCAATGGTGGTGAAAAACGGGGTGTTGTTTCCAGATATCACCATTTCGCAGATGCAAATAGATGTTGTTTTTTAGATATATACTTGATATTCATTTCATTTCTGATATAGTTATAGATACATACGCCGTAGATATACCCAACAAACAAAGTGTCAACATGTGTTAAGTGGTACCGTTCTGAAAACGGCATGTGGTACTGTGGTACCGTTCTGAATCCCAGTTTCATGATGTCCAGCCTGGGGGGAGAAAAATGTGAGACATGATCCACTACACCTTAGAAATACTTGATTTTGGCAATGAACCTACGGTTGACCAAGCCACTCTCATGTGTTCTATCACCCAAGGGACATGTACTCAGAGATGCGGCTGCGATTGTAATTTGGGTGAATGAGAGAAACCTCAAAAACCCTGCACTGCTTGGAGTATGTTTGTGTGTTTGTTTAACGGGTATTTCAACAGGGAATTCTCTCAGACCTGACCTATCGGGCGTATCAGGTTGTTGAATTTGTAGCAAAAATCACGCAGACTTTGCATGGATCTTATCTTGGCCCTGCACTTGTTGTTTCTGGCAGCCTCACACAGGGCACAAAAAGTGGCAACTGTCCTCTTCAAATTGGTCCAGCAAGTGTTTGGAAAAGACATTCCAAAATGTCTTGCGATGAGCCAGTTGTCAACTGACTACATCTCTCGACATGTGATTCCCATCCTTTGCTTCACATGTCTTTGCATGGCATCATGACGAGTCTATGTGTGTTTGTCGTCACCTAGCTAGACTTAACCAGCGAGATTTTTTTTTGGAAGTCACCGACCTGGAGGAATGATGTAAGTTTCAAGCTAAATTTGAAATCCAGAATTCTTAGCCAATGTTTCATAGTACCCATTTCCAATGACTCAGGTATCCTGTGATGTGCCCGTATCCTTTCATTGCTTTTTCCAAGCTCAGGCTTGGAGAACGTCTATTCACCAGCGTGAGGGATGCCCTGGAGAAAGAAAAACAGGGCCCTTTTGGAGCGCGTTTTTCATACGGGCCCCCTGTTGTTCACATGTATAAAATTGACACTGGCTTCTTAATACTTCAGGGGATTCTGATTGGAACAGTTTTTTTCAGTTCCACTTTCTATGGATTCCATGCATGGGGCCTCTATAAGTTTGACGGGCGTATGAAGGGACCTAAGGTTTCCCAAGAAATTGCTGGTTGGTGCATGCATAGTTTCATGCTACTTTGGGGGGCACATTGTGGCTGACATTTTACGGAACATGAACGACAGTCCAGGAGTTTTTAGTATGTAATTCTAGCTTGATATTTTGATGTTGTCAGCAAACACATGTCATATTGATGACCGGCTTTCCCCTCCGGAGAGGGTCCAATTGCGAGGATTCGCAATAATCTGACATGGTTGATTGTGTCCTACATTTATTCCAGTTGTAATATCAGACATTTTTGTGTCATTTGCAATTGATCCACTTGCAAAGCAGAATTTGGGATTTGCTGCAGGCAGAATTTGAGGTGAATACCTTTGGTTTAGGGGATCTCCAGCAAGCCCATGACAATGACAGAGCAATTTCCGACCACTGGTTTTTTTCCTTTGATTCTTAAGAAGGGCATGTGTTTTGGCTTGTCATTTTTTTGGGGGGGGGCAACCCACAGTAACATCCCATCCCACGCTGGGCCTGCTGGGCAAGGTGTGCCACAGTGCTTGGGAGACACAAGGCATTCCCGTTTGGAGGCTCAAGTCAGGGAGAAAAACGATGCGAATTCGTTGGAACAGGCCCATCGAAAGTCAGGCATGAGTTTAATGTAGTTTTTCTGTTTGGGTTCATTTGTAGTGAACCATTTCAGAAATGGGGATATACACCATATAGTGAAAGTAGATGGCTAGCCACCCCCAAAAGGTGGCGATTTGTAAGGTGCGATGATCAACCAAGACTAATGGGAGTTGCGATCGCCATCGATCCTTTCCAGGTGGTATATTTCGTTGCCCCACGGTATTCTCCGAGGTGAAGCGCTTGGGTGGTGGACAACAAGCTGCTAAAGTGGTGGAAAGGTGGCTAATTTTTTGGAACAAAATGGAGGGAAAGGGGGGAAATGATTCCTGAAAGGGTTGGATCATGAATATTCATGAATCATGAATCATAGATGGAAGGATTGGTGGTTTGAATTTTTGGTGATGATGTCGCAGCAAAACATTAATTTCCCGGAAGGAGATCCAATTTTTTGGATTTTTGGTCATGGCCAGAAAAAGATAATCCTCGTTACTACTATTGACCTCAACCTGAAGCCAGGGGAAGGCTAAAGATGCCTCATGTTTCACGAATCTTCAACAAGTAAAGGGATATAGGTTGTGGTTTCAAATATTTTTCTTTTGCACCTCTATTCGGGGAAGAATCCCAATTTGACGAATACTTTTCAAAGGGCTTCAAACCACCAACCAGATATGCATACACCTCAGAAAACTAGCATAAAACCTGAGAGTGGCACTCTGAAGAAGACGGAGATTTGGACACCAACATTTGTCCGATTCCATCTTAATTTTCGAGGGCTGGCAGGTCATCTAGACTTTGAGTGCCCATCAATCAGCATCCAAAAGTAGCGGGGTCATATCTTGGTTTCAACGGCCCCTAGGGTGATGTCACAGTTCATGAGAGGTCCAGTCCTGAATCTAATTTGCAGAACTTTCGTCTTGAGGATCTGATTCTTTTGGGGGATGGGAATTCCAAACCCACATCTATCGAGATGCACGTGTTTTTTTCATGTTTTTTTCTCAAGTTCTTTGCTAGGATGATCTCCAATGCCAACGATATGCGAGAATCATATTGATTGATCAGTTTAGCTCCCCAAGAAAAGGTTAGGCGCCAACAAGACATACCAAGTTCAAAACACACTTGCATTGGGGCCAAAATAGAACTTTGACAGAGCTATTGGCTAGGAGTGGGGTAGCCAACATCTCCACTTAAAATATGGAGCTATTTTTCATTTATTACCAAGATTCCTGTTGGATCTTGATCTATCTTAGAAACTAATCACTTAAGGCATACCTAAATTCTGTAACAGTGGGTAAAAAATCTATTACAGTTCCACATGGATAGATAGATATTTATAGAAGGGAACCCAACCTTACACCCTGGAAGATTAACATTTTGCACATAATTCCCTGGAGGTTTGGTTCAGATGACTTTTCCTTTCTAAATGGTTGATTCGTAGGTTCCATGTGGGTGTTTCCGAAAATAGCGGGTTTCCCCCCAAATCATCCATTAAAAAATAGGGTTTTCCATTATTATAAACCATCCATTTTGGGGGTAAAATCCCCCTATTTTTGGGGAAACACCCAGCCGTTAATCTTCCAAGGGTGTAGACCTTCACAAAAATTTCCTGATTTCGATCCTGCCTGCCTGGGCCTTGAGGATCGCCAAGTTGACGGACATGAACCTCGAAGAGTTGAGATTCGAATTCCAAGCTTTGAAGATACCTAGTGAGGTGGTGGTAGTGGAGGGGGGGTGTTTTTGTGGTGGGAGGGTGCAGGGGGTGGAGGAAAGTATGGGAAAAATGAAGTTGCAATGTGCTATATATATATAAATATTAGATACTTTAGTTACACAATATATATATATATATTTGCATTATGCTATGTTTATTTGTATATATGTATTTATACAATTTGAAGACTAAACCCCATTCAAATTAACTTACAATAGAGACACAACATGTAAAACCTATCATGTGGATAAAATCATGGAACAAAAAGGGTGTGAGAGACACAGCTGATGTGACATGTGCTTTTTTTAAGCCCGATTTTTGGACCTTGTTTTCGAATAGATCTTTAGTTGGCCATTGAGGGTCAGGCTGGCGCTTTGTTCAAGGATACAATTGTTAGTGGAAGCAATCCGGAGAAACCAGTTGATGTTGGTGAATCTCCAAGCAGTTGATATGGAGATCTCAGATTTTCGTTTATGTTCAAAGAACTTTATATATCTCAACCAAAAGGAACCGCACATGTTTGCAGCTGTTGAAGAGTTTTGAATGGAGGGAACTATCACAACAGTTCAGCTTGATTATTTTTGTTTCTTCATTACCCCTACCCAAAGGTATTGCAGTTTCTTTCAGGATCAAGGACGTCAGAGTAGCAGGAAAAGCCAAGCCGTTTTGCACTCAAGAATATGATGGATGTAGAAAGAATAGAAAGATGGTTCTGTTGGTTGTCATCACTTAAAGAAGAGTTGAAACAATTTGACATACGGACGACTGGGCACCAATTTCCTGTGGGATCACCCAGTTGGGCAGAGACAGTGACCTTCATGTAGCTCAATCGTTGTGGCTTGGGGCAATCAACCTACTCCACATGTGTGTTTCTTTGTTTGTTTTAACTATGTAGGCACGTGGTTTTTGTTTGGTTATTCATTGCTTTGGTATATATAGATATTTGTATGCATAGATTTTATATATGCACATTTGCATTATACGCTAGAAGTTCCTTTCTGTGACTGGATTTGTTCAAGTTGCTGCATAAAGATGAAACTTCGAAGTACTTAAATTTAACATAGACTTCAATGAACTGAAAGTGTTACTTTTTTTCAAATGCGTTTCCCATAAGATCCATGTATGGTCTTTTTCAAAGCTACTATTGGTTGTTTGTTATGGCAAAAGTAGGTACTTATACCATTCATTGATGATATGGGTGTTGTTTGTTTTGATACATGCTCCCCTGCTTGCGTTTCCAACCGTCAGGCTGGTGAACCTGCAAAGAAGCGCGAGCTATTGAAGGTCATGGAGAGAGTCGCCATGTGGCAGGCAATGGCAGCCGTGAAACTGGGGGAAAAAAATTCGGGTTGTTGGCTATGTGACTACCCTCCAGGGGATTACCATATCCCACCTTCGGAAAAGGAAAAATCATCTTCAAAGTAAATCATCTTCAAAATGCCATTTTTGGGGGATATGTTAGTTCCCTGGAGGGTATGTGTCCTAAGAATTCAGGCCCCCCAAACGTGGCTATATTGAGGACCTATACGCCCCTGCTATAGAGGTTCAAACCCTTCAATCGGAGGGTCCAATGATTCATAGGGTGAACAGTTTGATACAAGTTGTAAGGAAACAATTGGAATCATCACCAGCATTTCAATAAGAATGGTAGTAAATAAACAGGACAACAAAATATAATCAATAACGATAGTGATGATTATATTTTCAATACTGATCATTGGAATGAGATCATAAGCCTAAGATATGAATGATGATTATTGTCGTTGAGGGCAAGATCGTTTTTCTGGAACATGGGTATGGCTTGTTTTGGTGTGTGACAGTGCATGTGCCTCTGCAGATCGATTCATTTTTGAAAAATTAACGAAAATCAAAGAGAAAATTTGTTTATGTTTCGTTGAATTTCAAGGCATGGTTATCAAAATGCTTTCGGCAGATCTCCCTGGACTTGTAGCTCCAAAATGTATTTAACATCCCATGTTGCAAGGCCTATTTTTCTTCACTCGGCCAGGAGATGCCACTGAAAGAGTTGCAGAAGGATTGTAGGGAGATGGAGGTGTGGGACGGGTCCACGAAGGGGTTGAAAGCTGGAAAAGTCGACTGGAACCTTCGAAGCCCTCCCCCCCCAAAAAAATACATGTTTTTCTTAGAGGCAGGTGCCATCTACTGTAGCTTCGTGCGGAAGTATGGATAACCCCAATGATGCCTATGCCTGATGTTTGACCCCTTGTACCACCTGGAAGGTATAAGTCCCCTGTGATAATCGGAGAAACTACGACCCTCACCTGGTTCAAGATCTCAGGGCAGAAGTTTCTCCCATAAAATCATGCTATTGATCGGCGCAGATAGGACGCATGGGCGCATTTCTCCTTCCCACATCTTGCCACACGGATTCAAACTGGATGAATTTGTTGTCCGCCACTTGAACCAATCAAAGCAAATGAAGAGGTAGTTTCTGCAGCTAATTCTCCCCAAAATGATTAAACAAATTCAGGAGAATTGTTATTGTTGGGTGATTTTAAGTGAAACTCAAGATCCATTATGGTTAAACTGAAGGTTGCTACACTTCAGTAAAGGAAACTTCATCCAAACTGTGGTTTTTTGGTAGCTTCAAGCTACCTTGAACCCGGCGCCTTCAGAGGTCTCCACCTCCAGTTTGTCGGGGGTACGTTTGAGCGATGCGGAGCAGCGGAAGGCGGACCTGGCGGCCACTGGCGGCGTAACGACAAACTCGGGGGAGTTGTTGCGGTTGAAAATTGGTTGAAACTCCCTAGTGCTCCAACTACCCTCTAAAGAAAGGTGTTTTGGTACCCAAAACCCACTCTAAAACTATTTTTTGAAGGGATTGGAGCATAAGGGACTTGAGAAAGGATGGAGTTTTGACTCCAGATTTTTTGTTTTTGTCTTTTGCAAATGTTGAGTTTTTTTTTAAGCATGTGATGTGACCCAATCAAAAGATGGCAGCCTTAAGAAGTTTTTTGATATTTGGGGTTGAATGAGGAGAGAGGTACTGAACATGGGGGTATTTGTTTATTTAAAATCAAATCAACGGGAAATTTCATTTGGATCCCCTTTCTGGCAGCCTAAGGGCCAATCACTGGGTAGGAAAGCAGCTCCATTTGTTGATTCACGTCATTCAACTCCGAATATACCTTTATGATTCTGCTTGCAACTGATGTGAACATAAAAGCGCGGGCAGTCTTGGAACATTGGATGATATAGAGTGATTGTGTGTAACAGCCTTGTTTGAATCTTGTTTGATATTTGATGCACAGGACTCTTTATAGGCATTTGCTGGCACATATACAAATTGTGTACACTTCGAGAAAGAGTAAGAGAGAGAGTAACTACACAATAATTCCACAGTTGTGGAGTTGTGGAAAAACAAACCTTGTGAGGTTCAAGTTCATATCAGCTACTTCCAGAGCATCGTCGGATGAATGCGTATCACCGAGCTATATAAAGGTTTTGGTTGAGTCCAAAAATCACCCCGAAAAAGATATGTTTTTTGTTGTTGCATTTCTCACATGTGACAAAAACCGTCAAATACTGAAACTGTTTCTTGTTATGTTTTTACTTTTCAATGATGAACAACCTTGGGCGGTTTGTGGCTGTTTGGTTTTGAGTGTGCATTTTTCGGTGCGGTTTAGCATTAGGACACTCCCGTTGTTGAATGAACTTTGATGACAGGAGCTGATCCAAAGATGTTGCTTAGGGCCGGGAGTCTCAGGTTTTTTCCTTTTTTCAACGACGACGACCGATGGTCATGACATGGCGCGTGTTTTTGTTGGTGGTTGAAGCGCTGCCTGTTTTGGCGAAATTCCTTTTTATATACCAGGCTAGTGATGGTTGGGATTGAAGGTGTTCTTGTTCCAAAAACACCAAGCGATCAGTTTACAAACAATGTGTTTGTATGTTTCTCTTCTTTTGGCTTTTGGGCGTTACGGGTTTACGTATGTTTACGTTGCCAAGTTAGAAGGATCAAGATGAGATTGGTCAGAGGGGTTCTTATATTCAACATATGTAAAACCCATAGGATCGATGTATGGTATATTTACCTACATTTGGTTGATTTTTATGGTAAATGTAGGTATATATACTATACATGGATCCTGTGGGAAAGCAACATTAATTAGGATGGAATTGTTGTAAGGAACACGATGACCTGTGACCAGCCTTGCTTTTCTCAGAGTCGAGTTTTTTTTCAGATATTAGGGGATATACACAGTTAGACGTTGACGTGTGATGCTACATGCCAAACTCTGCGAACCAGTTGTATATGGCAGATACTCCATGAATTCTTGCAGTAGATGTAGTGATATGCTAAACTAAACCTCCTGTGATAGAGTTGTGATGAATGTCTTGACCTAAGGTAGCGATTCCAACTGTTCTATGCCGGATGACCTTTCCATCAACCTGTATTTGGCATCATTGAATGAGAAGCATGTCATGTCACCTCCCTACTGTGCCGGAGGCTTTTCCTCGTGAACTGGGCTTCGCAAGGAGTTCCCGTGAAACGTCCGGACACCCGGCATGGCACATGCACCCGGGAAAGTCGCTAATGGTGGCACGAGTTATGATTATCAGCAGCCCCCAATGGAAGAGCAGCAAGAAAGTGATTCCGGAATGACTTTTCACGTTTGAACCTCTAGCACGGTGCGTCAGCCATGTTTGATAGATAGGAGACTCCCTCTATTTGAGGATTCCCCGTTGACAAATATTGTAATGATAACTTGTTTGAACTTATATGATTGCATCATATTGAATGATACTATATACAGTATATACATCACATTATCACATTTTGATCATTTTGTGGTTCATCTTCTAAGCATCAATTCTGACACATGGCGATCTCTTGGGAGCTCATGTCGAAGATACATTTGGAGATTCAAATTCTGTGATGATGCGGCCCTTCAGGGAAAAAAACACGTTCCAGGCGGCTTATCATATGGTGATTGGTTAGTGAAGATACAGGTGAAGCTCAAATCCGGTCGACATTCTAGATCAGTTATTTTAGTTTCGGTCTCATTGGGCTAGATAATCTTGTGATTTTGGATGGATCACCCATGTATTTGTTAACCAAACTTGTTTCTTTGCCTGTCAATTCAGGCACTGGTTCATTCCTTCATTAACTATAAATCCTTGAATGGATGGGTCTATCAATGAAAAATGGACTACTGGCCAACACCCATTGAGGCATTGAGACGATGCAAGCTGCCCTACAAGTGGTGAAGAGAGTCGGGATCACCAAGCAGAAAACATGACATTGTGTGTGTGTGTGTAGCCCTGCATGGCATGTCTGAGTGACGCATTGGCGCGTTTGTTTGCCCTTCTGGAAACTTGCCAGATTGTTTGAACATTCAACTCATCATCGCATCATATTGAACAAACAAATCCTGGAAAACAAATTTGGATACGAAAAAAAACTTAAAAACAGAAGTTACACACAACGTTTTCACACGGACTGTGGATGACCCGACCAAGGTCCAAGAACTTGAGACAATGTCCGAAGCAGCCCTAAGGAGCGACTGCCATCTTGGCTGTAGGGACACGTTTTTTGTTTGTCATGTTGTTTTCTGGGCGGAGTCCTAAACAAATCCCTTGGGATTTTTGTCAAGGTATATGACTCATATTGTTTCAATATATGTGGTGTTTCAGGTTTTTGTTTGTGGCAGAGCAGAAAAGACTTGACATCTATTGTGCAAGAAACGCAGCCATGAAACAGGGGATTGCATTTTTTCCCTCCAAAAGTGGATTGCATTTTTTGCAAAACTGCAGATCAACCATCCAAGTTGTTTGGTCATTCTGCATCCTCCTTGTCAAGTTGTTTTGTCAGGAAAAGGCTTTGTAAGCGAGAAACTTGATGACTTTATGCCTCATATCAAATCCATTATAAACATGTATATATATATATATTTGCATTTAGAATCTCGCAAGAGGTAAATTCAAAAGGGAACATCCCGAAGACCTCAAACTGAATTCAGATTGGGTTTCATTGATGATATTCCGATATGATTCCGTAGTTTATTCAGATTGCACTTACTTGTAGTAGCATTGTAACCATGGAAATATCATCAAATAATCATAAGTTGTGGCATAGATACATCATAGTAAGTGGCATTTGAAATACTGGTATATCAAATCATAAGTTTCCAG
Source organism: Breviolum minutum Mf 1.05b.01 (assembly GCA_000507305.1). Classification (NCBI taxonomy): domain Eukaryota; class Dinophyceae; order Suessiales; family Symbiodiniaceae; genus Breviolum; species Breviolum minutum. The sequence goes on along the minus strand of DF241854.1, from coordinate 27,274 downwards.
GGCTAATCCAGATGGGCCCACCAGGGTGACTACCAAAGAGATCCAGTGGTCAGGAGCGACTATGCCACAATTGTGGCATTACCTCCTGAGGTGTCGTGAGTTGGTGCAAAGTGGAAGTGGTAGGATCATGTGGATCATATGTATATATTATATATGTAAAATATATATACCCATGTATATAGTATATGAATGTATATGATATGTTTCATGGGTTGTAATATGTATCGAATGTACTATTGTATAATTATTATATGTCATATTTGTTTAAAGTAAGTATGTTTTACAGAGAGGCAGCTTGATCTTGCAAGAGTTTAGTTGAAGTTGCAAGAAGTTTAAAAGTGTCAAGCAGATCACAACTAGCTGAATGTGAACGACCTCCTTTGGCCCGTGGGCTCTAGGACTCCGGTGCTTGTTTCCCGAGGGATTTGATTCAAAGGCGTTAGGCGGTAATTCCTGGTAGGATACGAATGGTATGCCGCTTACATGACTTTACCGTCAAAATGTGTTGATGGGAAGATGGAGAGAGGTCTCAGGTGCAAAGGCAATGTTGCAAATAATGGAAAAACATATATTCATATTCCATCATATTGATATTGTCATACGTATTTGTTTAAAATTTATTATTGCAAATAACTACATGTAGTTGCGAAAAGTTCAGCAACTATTCAATGTTATTCATTTGGTCAAATTATAGCGACCTCAAAGGGCCTCACCCCAAATGGTGGTTTAGTAAGGGAAATCTCTTATTTCCTAGGAAATCTAGGTTGGTGAAATATTATGATTTGGCCAAATTCATATGTGAAAACCCGGAGCCCGCTGATTGGTCAGGCTGGCAAAGATCGCAGCAAAAAGGTGCCGTTTCGGGTGGTTTCGGTGGAACTCCCGCAGCTGGTTGGAAGTGAAGGGATCTCTATACCTATTCTAGCTGGTGGCAACTCAAATATTTTTTTAATGTTCATCCCTAAAAAGGGGAAATGATCCAAATTTGACTAGCATATGTTTCAAATGGGTTGGTTCAACCACCAGCCGGTGTTGATGGAAGATATCCGGCGATCATCACCTGGAAAGTATGAAACTTTTCGTCAATAATGGGATAAACTAGCTATATACTGTATCTACTGGTGAGTTTACTGGATTTCTGAACCATCAACAGTATGTCATGGTCACATTTTCCGGGTCCATTTGGGATGGTCAGTGATATACCCACTCACTGGTCCCGAACCTCACCATTTGTTGCGCACTTCTCCAAGGAGCTTTCTGGGTTGCCTGGGGTGATTTCCCGGCAGAAGATATATAGATCATTATAGATCCCCATCAGAAATAGATGGACATGAACACAGCTCGCACATCAACTATTGATGTGGGATGCTGATGAAACATGAGCCAATCTTCAAAATAATTTCCCAGGCCACGAGGGTTTCTTGGAAAACTAGATGGTGACCATGCAAGTTGTCACATCATGTCACATCTTTGGTCCAGAGATGATCCCATGACACAAATTGACAACCTGCAGGTGTATGTGTTTACACTATGTTTGATTTATATACATAATATGTATATCACGTGTGAAAATTATAGATGCACTATATCTGATGATCTAAGTATTGAAGAGTCAACTAGAGGGGGACTGGGATCACATCACTTCATCAATGCTCATCATTACTTTGAGGTGCTCAAACCTTCCACTCAATACTACTTGAAAGTGGTGGTTTCACCTGAAGAACAAGCTGGGTTTGGGCCACGGCTACACCCCAAGAAGTTTTCACGTCAAACCTGAAGTTTATCAATCGAAAAGATGATGTGACCCAACTTCGAAGACATCCTCTATTTCCAGCACCCGAGCCCAGGGGTGTATAAATTGTAGGCACCCGAGTCGAGGAGGTCTGGAAGGATGAAGACAATGCCCTGCTCAGGAGATCCTACAGCGTCTGAAGGAGGTGGACCGGATGGATTGTTTCATGTGGGATGAAAATGATTGGTGGATCAAAAAGTTTCAAGCATTGTGGGAAAAATTGTCATCAAATAGTATCAAAACGGACTTTGTATTGGAAGTCCTGGCGTCTTTTTTGGTTTTGTGTTGCTTTATTTTTTGAATCCATTTAAGCTTTGCACCATGCATGCATTGCTGAAAATCCCGAAAATGAAGCCCTTGGCAAAGGGAGATGCCTTTCGGAAATCATCACATTCAGATTGCCCCCTTAATCTTTGTCTATGCAATCTTCTTGAAAACATTTTGCCTAGGAAGATATGTAGGCGATCAATTGACATGTTGAAGCAATTCTTTCCAGCGAACATCTCCTGTTGGCCCTGCAGCCATTGGGTCACACGTTGTCACCAACGTCAACACGGACGATTCCCCGCTTCCCAAAGCCTGCACACGGCTTGCCAACGACTCTTGGAAAGTCGGGTGGGTTGGGGTCATGGGGTTGGTAGCCATCCCAATATGGCCATAAGGTGGCTGTGATGGGTTACATGATCACTTCGCCAATGTTAGGATCACATCAGGTGACGTTAGACGTTAAACATAGGTATAGCATGGTATAGCCATGAATTACTGGGCATGATTTAGTTTGGAAATACCAAACTGACATAAAACAGGTCTTACCGTATTTCTGGGATTTTAGGCTGATTAGATATTCTATCCTGTCGATCTGACTGAGAAATTCCTATTTGCCTGGTTTCGTTTTTTCTCCATGGGGGGAGGCCACCAACACAGAGACCCAATTGAGGCAAAAAAAGCCAGCAAAAAGATGCCACAAGTGGTCACAAGCTTGTTTAAAAGATTGACATGCCAAGCTTCTTGAGGAGTTGCACCCGTGACAAAGATAGGCTAAGAAATTTCAAAAAGGCACCAGTAGCAGACAGCACCAGGAGTTTGCTTTGTTTACTGTAATTACCTAATTTGGACTGGATATCACACCATACCTTTTTGGATCCTTGTTCGCAAACATCTTGTATAGATCCATTGATTATTCTTGATTTATATATATATATATATTGTTTATATGATGTGAAACATCTTCGTTTGCCTTCACCATTTCAGTGTGATTGGTGGATTTTCTCCGTGCAGCTCATGATGCCCAGAATCATTTGCTTCGCACTTTGCCTTCTTTTGCCTTGGATTTTGGCTCAGGGTTTTTGGCAACATTTTGATCGAGGCATATGAAAATACCACGACTCCTTGCAGGAAAAAAAATCACGGCGGCAACATATGACCTTTTTCAATCTTTGATACATGTCATGGTTGGAGCATGTGACATTCCATTGAGCATATATACCTCCCATGGACGGTTGGTGCCCTTCCTTTCGTACTTCCCGATCGGTCACGTAGTTTCCGATTTTTCGACGTTGGCTTCACCATGGTGCGAGCTCCACTTCGATTGATGGGACAGTCAAGGGCTGGGAGTCCGGCTGAGAAAATCTCGAAGAAACAACGAGTTTAGCCTGAAAATCCATGGTTGGAAGATGAATTTCCTTTTTGGGATGGCCCATTTTCAGAGAGTGTATATACTGGGAAATATATACTTCCTTTGTTCTGTTTTTTTTCAATGCCCACCTTGTTTCTTTCCTGCATTCAACCCACACAGGAAGCCCGTCAAAAGTCAAGGTTAATAAAACGTGAAGCTGTTGTTTCCTTTTCTATTGTAGCTGCTGTTAGTATGTAAGTTGAGATGATGGGGGGGAAAAGGCTCGCAAGGAATACTTCACGTCATATGTTTTTGCAAATCCTGCACTTTCAGAATTCTTTGAGATGGTTTGTCCCCTTTATACTCACCAAACATTTCAGGTAAGGCTTATGTAAGGGAAAACCCACCCCCAAAATAGCCTTTGTAAGCTTCAGTACCTGCATTTTGATTCCCCTTTCTGCCATCATGGTTTAGTGGAAAATCACCGTAAAAATGAAAGGAAACTAATATGGGAGACATCCCATGTTCCACTGAACCATGATTATGGGAGGACGGGCACCTGAAACTTTTGGGTGATATACAGTTCCATGATTTTGTGGGTTTTTGTGGGGCACTTGCAGGATGGCTCCTCCTTGCCACAGTGACATGGCAGATTGGCAAAAGCTTCGTAGCACCACCCATGAGCTCAAGGAGACAGGTGTGGTCACCGTGAGTTGGAGGGGCAACAAAAAACCGTTAAAACGTCCTGATAAAATGCCTGGAGTGGTGTTTTTTGAACCTCGAAAAAAATGACAAGTTTTGGGGTGAAACGCAACTTTCTTGTTGTGTTTTATGGCCAGAAACCCATGTTAATGGCAAGGGATTGTTAGGAAAACATACAGCTGACAAGTTGTCAGGTGAAGGTGAGATATGCAATGATTTATAATCACAGGAATTATTTAGTGATGATGTAGCTTGGTCAGCAAATTCCGTCATAATGACCTGACATTTTAGGTCAAGGTCAATGCTTGGGGAGGTGAAAATTCAATATATCACTATGACCTTCCTTACTTGGATCATTGGACGTTGTTACTTTCTTTAAGTCTATGAGAGAGCTATCCTCAGCAGGATGATTTCCACAGGACTTGTTTGGTTCACTGGAAAAGACTATCAACCTACAGACCATTTGAGCAGATATATTGGCAAGGGGACTTATTGAAACCAATGTCAGAACCAAAAACCAGATTACTGTAATAGCTGTTTAACGGAGATTCACTTTTTTTTTTTGGAATCCTTCAAAAGTTTGGGACCTCCTCACCCTTAAAAAATAGGTCGGTCTTTCCGGGGGAACCTCAAATTTCCCCCCCCCCTCCCTGGCGGTTGGAAAACCCCCAACGAAAAGGCGACCAAACTCCGAGCCGAACCACCTCAGCAACGTATCCCAGCACAAGATCGTCAGTCATTGGCCAATCTGTGACTAGGCCGAAGATTTTTCAAAAAACAAAATGCTATGCGAATCTATGAGATGTTTGCGTTTTGTTTTTTTTAATTGAAAGTTCCGGTGGATCAACTGGAAGTTTTCAAGTGACAATGAGTTGAGCTTCAAAATATCGGGAAATGGATCCCACGGATACATTTTCCCTAGTGACTTAGTTGGCAGAGGAAGTTGGGGCCCAAGACAATATTTCACAAATTACCTTGAAGTACTTGTGTGGGTTCACAATCTACTGCAGGTATCCTTAAGTGAGATGAATCCATTGGACTGTGTGTATATATATACGTATATATATGTATGTGTGTGTAAGTATGTATGTATACCTATATATAATTATGTAATATATATATATATTTAATATTTATACAACATGTATACTTCATGTTCGGGTGATCCCCTGAATCCTTCGGAGGGTGGATGACCATGATATATTTATTATGCATAATGTATAGATATACAGATATTTATGTTTGAACATATATTTGTATATCTATAGTATCTGTTTTTTAGTACTTATACAAATATCATTGTGTATCCATTGGTTGGTGCATATATATATATACATATATATATGTGTGTGACATGTATATATATATATATATATATCAATAGTATACTTCCTGACCTAAGTTCAACCAACATCGTTTGGTTCCTTTGAGGTTGGCTCCACCGGAGGAACTCTTCGAGGTTGGCGGGGGGAACCAACGGGGGCAAGGAGGTCCCTGTGGCATTTGCTGGAAAAATGGTGGAAGATGTTAGATGTTAGATGTTGTTACTGTTGATTTGCAGAAATCGTGCACCACTTGATAGGTATATCATCCCATTATTTAAAGGGTTTTATACATCCCAGGTGGTGCGAGATTTCTTCCATCAACAGTATGAGTGTATTTTTTCAGGATCCAAGCGCGTTAATCAATTGTGAAACAGATATTACGTAAGCCTGATAAATGTTTGTTTGCCAATTTCCATCATTTTCAATATCATGTTCAATCCTAGTTGTCCATTCTCCATACTCAAAGAACTGGAAAGCAACCGAAGTTTTCAAAGTAAACGTTCCAGCGTTGGAGACTTGGAGACACCCCATTTTCCAGTAAGCATTGGGTAAGCGCGACCTCCAGTTCAGTTCCCAGCAACCAACCCACTGACCCTACAGGAGTTGTACCCCAATTTCTAAGTACACCATGCTTGTCGTTGGATATATTGTATATCATGCCGTTAGCTTAGCTTCTTGGATGTAAGGGCATGGCGGCATGGCACATGTATGTCAATGAAGTCCAAGCCACACTATTATTGGACACCACTTTGTTTTCGCCCATCCTTTTGACAACAGGAGACGGAAGACGGCATGATCTTGCGTGAGAAGTATCCCGGTGGCCGTCAGCCAAGCAGTGTCTTCTGGGCAGTGGTGCAGCCGGCAGTGACTCGTCAGCGAACAACAGGGTGCCAGTGGCTCAGGGATTGGGCCCAAATCATGGGAAGAGAACGGCACCGTTTGATGACCGGCCCTTCCAGAAACTAGCTGCTCTATACCACCTGAAATAGTTCATGGTGTAAGGAAGGCTATATTTTGCGTATGGGGATGATGCAAGCTGACAGGCGCGAGTCGTTCCAGGCAGTATACTTCAGGTTAAAATAGATGTCATAGGCATAGTCGCAGAAAGACAGATCAATACGGGGCATATATAAGCCAGATACATGGAATCTTTGCCATATACTTTTCAGATATGAATTGGAGTGTCCTGAAATGATGAATCCCTCCTCCAAGCTCCAAACAAAACATGTTCAGTATATAGGACCATGACAAGGCAAACCAAACCACCCACTCTCATGTATAATTACTTTGTTATTTTAATGAGTAATACAATTTCATTCTATATATTTTGCACTGAGACTACTTATGTTTCGGACCAGTGCATATTTATAATTTTTCTTATGTCCATACAATGTGCATGGAAACCAAGCCAACTAACAGGGGAGGAAGAATAGTTTCCTATTAGCATCAAGTGTACAAAGTTTGTGGAGTTTGGGTACCCAGTGCATAGATGTGTCAAAGTTAGGTGTTTTCTGTGTGTGTGTTGCCAGTCCAATTCTATTTCCCCTGGTAATGTGTCCTTCTTTAGTGTGAGGGTTCATGTTGGCTTGTTGCTTTCCACCGTCAGGGGACTGAAAGAAATAGAATTAGAATGTATATGCCGTAGGTATTATATAGGGTATACATGGTTTGCCCCAACAAACGGATTCGGATGGTTTTTTTGTCCTTGCATGCACCAACGGTCAGAAAGCATAGTTGAAGGAAAACAAACATATATAATTCATATAAATCTTCTTCATGCAACAATTTTAGATCCTCACCCCCAAAACAACCCCATGCCAATGGATGCCTTTCGATGCCTTTTTCTTCCTTGGAACCGCCGTTGCCGGCCTGAGGTCTCCTTGGGTTTCTTGGTCGTTGGCCTGTCGGCCTTCTTTGGTGAACCCATCGTGGATTGGAATCCCATCACCTCGGAATACTTGGGCCACTTGGTTCCAAACCTACCAAAACAAGGAGATGAAGCATGATCAATGCACAAGTACGAACAAATTGAGTATTATTGAGTGGACAACCCTTGAAATGGAGGATCCATTTTTTAGTGGACATCATTGACATCATGTATCCCGCTTCAAATGTGTTTCTGGAGATTTCTTTCCAATTGCATCAGATAGTACAAGTAGTTTGTAAACTTCAAGCACGTGCACACATATGTACGGCCCTTTCGCCCACCTCTCCACCTTCAATACATAGCTCCATTTAAGAGAAACCTTCATCACAGCTGCTGTTGCCCAGGTTTTTTGCGTCCATCTGAAGGGATCAACTTCTTGCCCCAGGGAGCTTTCATGTGCCCCGGTGGCATCATGCTGAGGGGCATCCAGTGGTGACAAATTTTCAGCGATGGTTGAATGTATATATCTTATCTATCTTACAGGCTGATAACTACGTAGAAAAGCACAGTACATCAAAATATATGATATATATATATGTAGAGAGTGAGAGAGAGAGACAGGGAGAGAGAGAGAGAGAGACTATACTGCTATTTTGATTAGTACTGGTTGAGAATTGGATGGACGCTGCCTTATTTTTCAGAACACGACACTATTCACTACTCTGATGGCGGTACTCCAAATATCTCCAAATCGTTTTCTCGTGATAGTTTGACAATGGGACCCAAACTCCATCATGGTGCATGCATACGATTTTGCTACATCTTAGTTATGCCCACACACATGGGCACTTGCTTTGTGACGTTGATACTCGTAAAAAACCCAGGATGATATTCCATTGCACGGAGACAAATCAGAGTTCATGCTTATTGTTACTGCAAGCATCCGAAAAAGTGTCTTCCCTGCAGTATGTAAAAAGCCAAGAAACCAATGACAAGGCATTGATTGTCAGATTAAAGCTGCTCAGTCACGTGGTTTGGTTTCATGCTGCAAGCAGATCCTTTTTAATGCTTTTAGCAGGGCCCCAGCCCATGTGAGAAAGACCATAAGCACCTCATTGCACAGGTTCAGCTTTGTGAAGCAACGGTAGTTACACCCCAATTTTCACATGGAAGGTTTTTGTTCCCAAAGACCATTTGATATCTTCAAAGAGGAGTCATAACTTAAATTGGGCAAAGGCAATCAGCTGTTTAGGTTCAGCTAGCCATGGAAAAAATATTGGTTTCTGCTTTCACGTCCAGAATGTATGGATGCTAAAGTCATGTCAAGGACCTTCTATGGCGTCTTCGGCTTCTTTATCTTTGGACCCATCCAGCATCTCGTCCAGTGAGTTTTGGGCAGAACCCCAGCCTCCGGAAAGGGTTGACCAAACAAGGGAGCTGAGCCCCGGAAACAGATTTTCTAATGCCAATTTGTTTAGAGTGATTTTTGTGATGGTTTAAGATGTCAAGTCAAAAGAGGAAATCCGTTTTTGGTTTTGCGGTTGTACTGTGATGTCAGCACTTACAGCACGGATTCGGGGACTTTGACGAACTTCAGCCCTGTCATTGTATCTAGCTGCTAGCCACAAGATCATGATCATGATGAAGATGGCACTATCTCAGATGTAGACATGACGGACATGACCAAAGTGGTTGGCCGCCACTGTTTGCAACCGCAGCTTGTTTCCAGCCATGGGCCTTGGTGATGTCAGGGTGACATTTAAGCAGCGCGGCCTCAGGTGGTACATCAACATCTTCAACATCGGCCAGGGAGTCTGCGAGTTCAACAAGAATGATGGCTACTTGGTGGACAGTTTCCCCCCGACTCACCTAGCATCCGAGTTTTTTGTTCTATAGGAATTTAGAGTATGTGCAATGTGTTGAAAAATGTCCCTAAATGAATTGCTACTGGTATGGGGGTTGAGGAATGGTTGCAAAGTGGCAGTGGCACGTACGCCGCACCTCAGTATCATTGAGACTCATTGAGTTCGTGAGGGGCACCAGAAACTGTGAGCATATTATATCCACATGTGTTTCCAGCAAAGACACCTACAGCGTGTTTGCACCGGGATGCAAAATGGAACGAAAACCCAAATAACCAAAAGTTGAATAGTATGGTGGCATCGCTGAATATGTGTGATATTTTTGGGTCAGTCTATTCTCAGTGTGTGACATATATTTGCAGGTGTTATAAGTCGTCACATCGATACACTTGCTTTTACTTGCCTTGCTAGGTGTTCAGTTGTCATTTGTCATTGTGATCGGGTATCATATTAAGTGTATCATGTTTTGGCTTACTGTTTGTCAGTTGCAAATACAAACGCAACCTATACATATTTCAAGCTCATATAACTATATATGATATAAGTATCGGGATATATCGGGATACTTCACTGATGTATGATCGTATTCATTTGTTTATGGTTGTTGCAGTCAACCTCAGGGATCAAAAAGAAGCATTCCACCGAGGTATGATGTACATTGTGAGGAACAATGAGATGATCCGAGAGGCGGCTGCTGCGGTCATGGTACATGCTGATCATAGTTGGATGACCGTTTGTGATGGGTAGGATATGATGTCTGTGTTTGTGTGTGTGATGGTAGATGGTGGTAGTTTTTGCGGATCGTTTTGAAGGGTTTTTTTGCTGAATAGCCGAATTTATGTGGAATATTTGGATGTGCCAGAAGTTCTGGTCCAGCATCAAAATCGCTCAAAGGTATGGTACACTCCCGAAATTTGAGATAGATACCGCAGATGATGGTTTTTTGATTGGATCATCTTTCATAATATGGCCATTTTGAGCATATGTTAGATTTTCGTGGGATGCCTTCTTTAGTGATGTTTAACCGTCTTTGATATTCACGGCCGGCCTTCGAAAAACCCCATGGGACCCGTCGGGTCGGAAGGTACCATTGGACGACTTCCAGGCGGTGAAGTTTGAATGGACGAACCTTGCTGTGTCTTGGTGTTGGATCATGGATCATGGCGTCATGTTCCGTTTGATGGCCCAAAAGTGTTCATATATTTCATATATGCTTTTGTATGACTAGGGGAATTTGTGAAATTTCATCTCAACAAATGACCTTAATTAAATCGAAGTATAGTCAAATGTTTCAACTTATAAAACGGATAAATAAACACAACATCTAATTAACTACCAATGAATAAAATACCTCTTGATATTTGGAAGAAGCTTGTTGTCACCCTCAGCCTTTAGTTGATGGCCATTGCGTACTTCTAGCAATGTGGCAAGCTCACAGTTCCCATTTGGGACATAGCATTTTGTTGATTCTGGGAATGCACTCAAAATATCACAGAAGCATAAGATATTGTAAAAATCCGGACTCACACGTTGGTGTACAACAATCAAAAGTTGCCCAAGTCATGGAAACGTCAACTGGAAGTTGTTCCAAACTTGTTTGGTCGCCATATTCATTACGTTCAACTTCGGAGAATCAAGTTTTAGAGTAGATCTCTTGGCGATCTGAGACTTGGAAAGGCCAATCTCGGGTATATCACATTCTGTTTGAAGGACACCCCGGCGGAAAGACAACAAAAAAACACTCATTGAGTTTGTTTCACTGACCCTTTTCTTTTGGTTTCTGGATTTGGTAGAGACATGATACACAGAGGTATCTTAGGTTGGCATCCAAACATGTGGATGTCATGGTGCCAGTTGGTGGTTGGGATTCAGAGTGATCAATTAACTTGCTTCGGTTGAATGCAAGCTGAATGTTTCCTAAGGTGTTGGGCGAATTAACTTGCTTCGGTTGAATGCAAGCTGAATGTTTCCTAAGGTGTTGGGCGCTCGAGATGTTTATCTCATCACCCAGGACTTGGTTTGAAGTTTTTTTTCTTCGTTGCACCATAGAATCACCTCTCAAAACCTGTATTGCCAAGAAATTTCCGTTGTTGCACTAATGTTCTGAGCAAGCATCAGCATGGGCAAGAATTTTCTGCACATTTTTTTTTGGGGGTATTTCTGAATCTACATATGATCTATGTTCATGTGTCCCGCATCGATGCCCCCAATGGTATGGTCCCTGGACCCTACCCGTACTAGTATTGGTAAAGTACTCTATCATATCATATCTATATGATGTCCATATTCTATATTTATATATACGTATGTATTTATTTGTATATACTGTTGTGAGCATTTTACGCTACGCTATACTAACGCAGGTCTATGTGGGTCTCATGTTGTTACATGATGTGCATCCGTGCCTCACCGAATCCATGATCAAGGTTGGAGACGTATCAGGTATCCAGATATGACATTATCTCAAAGACCCTAAGTTGGATTGTTCCCTATGGGATTCAAAAGGGGTCCATTTGGAATCACATTTTTGTTTTCTCAGATGTTTTGTTTGTTTGTTTTTATTTCAATATCATATCAGATACATGTTCTACTTTACTACACCAAGTGGCATGGGATTTATTTCGTTTGTGATTCATTTGAGGATAGTTTGATCTAAAGCCTTCTTTTTTGGTTTCCTACCCCAAAGTCATGCCATCCAGATCTCTTCGAGGAGGGTCAAGAGATTCACTTCATGGACGATCCTGAAGTGTAACTGGACAGTTGAAAGTATCAACGGTTGGATTCCAGAAGAAGGATTGATACAGGGAGAGTGATGTATGGGCTACGAATTTTTGAAGCAGTAATTCGGGATTCTTACTATTTATTTGTGGCTCATTGTTCAATGCATATGTAGTTTTTGTTGACCATAGTTCTGGTCAAATTATAGCGACCTCACACGACCTCACCCCAAAAGGTAGCTAAGGAAGGGAAATCCCCTTATTTCAGGGAAATCTAGGTTGGTGAAATATTATAATTTGGCCAGATAGTTTCAACAATGAATTTTACGATAACGAAATCATGTTTAATCGGTTTTTGGTTGGATCAGTATGTATGGTTGGAGTTTTTGGCGGCCAGTTGATGGCAGTCCGATCCAGCTAATCATAGAAAGAAGAAAGTTTGAAACCGGTTTGCATCAGGAGAGAAACTTTCCCATCAACGGATTAGCTCCATTGGACCACCATGGACCTTGCATCCTTGGTGAATAGCATTCACCAATATTGACTGATCTCGTGCCTGACATTGCCAGGTATCCTGTTTTCCTGAAGAGACGTGATTATTTGTAAAGAGATGACACAGAGTGCTGTTGGTGTATCTAAAATTCTGTTCAGAACCGGGAGCTACAAAGAAAGAACATTAATCCATAAATTGATCTTTGATATTGATGAATGTAAAGGATAACCATCCATTTGAGATAGTTTTCTCTGATTGGGGGGAAGGGGGGATATCCTAAGTTTTGGAATCTGCCGATTTTTTCGCGACGCTTCCTTTGAGTCGGCAAGATGGCAATCCAAATTCACCATGGAGACATTTGCACATTTTTACACAATGGCATTCCCTATAACCTCTAAAATTTGGGTTCATGATATGTACCCCCAAAAGGTCCTGACCAAATTTTTTCAGGTAAATCCTAGTTGGTGAAATGTTGCGTGCATTTATAACATAAATCACCGAGATGAAATTTCATAGGCCCTGAACAAATGCCGTGGCAAAAAGAAAAGTGAATTGTCTTCCAACTTCCAGCCATCGTTTTGCCAACGGATGATAGCTGCTGTGACTTTGTGGTTTGCGCATGTCCGAGGTACAGCAAGTTTGTGTTGGAGAAGCGTGCAGCAAGACTCTCTGAGTTTCTGCCTCTTTTTCGCATTATCAAACGTGTTCATGTCAGAATTTGATGAGGCTCTTAATGAGTTTTCATTTAGATCTTCGAAGATTGGCCCATGGTGAGCCAGAGGGCTTAGAATCGGAGACCGGACAACTTCCAAGCCATAGCGATAGGAGAATTCATGACGCTCCCTGGACCTGTCACGTATGGTTTATCAGCAGGGTACATTATCATGTATACTTTATCCAGTCACCCTACCAAATAAGTTCCTCCAACAAAATGGACGGGTTAATTTCTGATGGCTAGGATTCTTCATATTGCTCACTTATTGTTCATCAAGATTCTTCGGCTTCCGAAGTCATCAAACCACGGTGTTTTTGGGGGCTCTCAGATGGGCACAAACCTTTGAGGCGCCGTGCAGTCACTTACGTTTTCGGGGCTATTGATGTGGCATAAATAGTCGTAAGTGCGTGGAATGATTGAATTTTGATATATTCATAATATTATCATAATATACCTAGAATATGATTATAATATAGAATATGATTATAATATACTTTATATATATATTTATATATAACCTCTTATACATTTCTATATATGGTTTGTTTGTTGCTATATTTTCATGTTTTCGTTGTCCACAAAACCAGCCCCACAAAGTGGCCCAAAGAAACGCTGCTCTGAGGAACGTGGAGTTGATTGTGGATGATGCCTAGGGTACCAGCTGTCAAATGGCGAAGAGTCAAGTGTCAGTAAACACAGCCAGATGCCCAAAATATGGGGGTCAAAATACATAGCTTGCCTCCAAAAAAGTATGGCTTGGTAACGAGAGGTGCTCCAAGAAGTATGGTTTTTATTCATATGAATCTGATGGCTAAAGCCCACAGCGGCTCATACGGGGTTGGCCGGTTAGCCCTGAATAAGGCTTCAATTGAACAGTGGAAATTCTTGGTGGTAGGATTCCCATACACACCAAGTTTCGTGGAAGTCAAGTCCCGGCTACTTCTCTCAAACATCGTGGCTCTTTCTTGCATCTCTCCGGTCATTTTGGCTGAAGAGCAGGGAAAAAAAGAACGTCCTGAATGCCTAAAAACTGGATTGTGGAAAGAACAGAATATGGATCACATTGGATGGTTTTTTGTCAATCTGTCTATTTGGAGGGTTCAATAATTTTCGAACCATAGATTCCGGGTCTACAGATCTTGCATTTGACCTTTGATTTTTCTTCGGAGTAAAAAAACACACAATGTCGTCGGTCGTCGTGTCAGCTGCGTCAGCTTACTGTGTGCTGTTTTCAACTCCCCGGGTGAAGCTGTTGGTTCGAATCGACTTTCCATAGGAAGATCAAGATGATCAAGGGCAGATGGTACTCAAGTCTTATTGTTGATGGTTCAGAAATCCGGCAAAACCACCTGGGATGTATAAAACCCTGTAAATAGTGGTAGATCAACTGCCAACCTCAACTGGTGATCGCCGGATTGATTTCTTCCATCAACAGTATCAACCCCTTTGGCCATCAATTTTTGGATTGAATTGTCACTTTGATGGGTACCCGTTTGTCCCCATCCCTCCAGGTAGATACAATAGTCATGTGTGAACCAATTCGGAGCTGACATTACAGGCATTCCAGTGTTGTCAGCTGGTGAAAATTTCACATAACCAACAATTGAAGGAATTACTTGTTGGGAGATCTTTGCTGTTTTTGTATGTTTCCAATCTTAGATAGCCGCCCAGTGATCTTCAGCGATCTTTTCCGAGCTGTGAAAACAAATATCTTTCTGTCATGAAAAAAACGCTTTTTGAAGCCATTTGGATCTTTTGAATTTGCGGGTTGATTGCTTCACTCAGGAGGTAAGGTGATTTCAACAGGGGACCACCTGAAGCGTCCCCACAGCGATCTCCTTTACTCACCCGGCCCCCCCGGGGTTTTTTCGTCGACCCCCCAAGAAAATTGATGTGGCCGCGGTGTGGTGAACCTCTTGGTGAGACCAACAGTTAGAGGTTTTCAATTTCAGTCGCATGGCATATCTTCTTCTAAGATAAAGGCCTTTGGCACTCTTGGGCAAGAAGGATAGAAGGATGGTACTTCGACTGAAGAAGCTAAAGCGCAAGAAGAAGACACAACAGATAAATAGTGCTATACAAATGACTCGATGATGGTTACAGCTACTATAGGCTGTAAAATAGAGTTCTATATTGATATCTTACGGTGATTTGTTGCTTATACTTACAACTTAGAAGCTTAGAAAAAGAATCAGTCCTGGGTTCACCATAGTTTTGTGACGCCACGGTGCACGTGCCACCGTGGTGGTTTCCGGGTGTGGAAATCGCGTGAGAAGGCGCGGAGGAAACTCGCGCGCTTTCAATGAGACCGAAGCTATTCTTGATATTTTCGGACCAAGAAAAGGAGCGCAAGAGAATATGAATCATATATACCCCGAATTCCCGAATCATATTCTTGGGGGAGTAAACAGAACTTGAACTTTCCCATCACTAAGCGGTGGATGCAATGGAGCAAGTTGGAGCTGTGTAGTCTCTAAATTCCATTCATGTGGAAGAATGTTTGCAACCACCGGCTTCGAGCTACATCCTTGATACAAGTAGTCAGCAATGTGAGATGCTGCGCAGCAATTATATGATTTGACCAGGAGTCATTCGTGAAAGACAAGACATAGAGGATTACAGGATATGGATGGATATGGTTTGAACACAATTTGGTGAAATACACCATGAATTGATGGCACCGGGTGAGTTTTTTTGCACTGAGGAGACAAGGAAGACATGGGGGTTGGAGAAGCAGCAGTCCCTCCAAGGGTTGGGCCCTCAACAACCTGCCACATTTGTCGTTGGAAGCTGAAGGAGAAGTGTCAATGTCCAAAGTAGGAATCTGTTGAACTTTGCTCAAAGGAGCAAAGTTTCCTATGCTCAGGTTCCAGCCGTTTTTATGTCTTGATATGTCTTGATTTTGTTTGGCAAGGGGTGGATGGATCCCGTGATTGAAGTATAGGTCGTCAGAAATCAACATAGCTGGCTGGAATCTTGCCTCAAATGCACCGGGGTGGTTTTTCAATCCAACCCAGCAATGGAAATTCCACTTTGTGTAGAAGTGCCTATATATAAATATATTCCAAGGAGGGATTCCGGTGGTGCATGGCACGAAAAAAAACATTAAAAAGAAACATTGTACATATTGACATAGACATAGTGTATTACTTTATGGTAGTAGATATATTGTATATATATATATATATGTATATTTATAGATATATATGATTGAACAATTCATTTCAGCATGAGCTGGTGGATTCATTGCGATAAAACCCACCTGGTCAACTGGATCAACCCACCTGCCACCCGGGCGAAATCGCTGGCTTAGTCCTTGATCCTATGTGCTGATTGGTGCAACATCTTAGTTTGAAACCTCAGTGTGGGGGGGATTTTGGCTGCCAAAAAGAGCTGGTTTTTAGAGTCCACCGTTTTCTATGTGTTAATATTAGTGCTAGGGCTTTAAAATTACTGTGGTGGGGGGGATAGTTACCAAATAGTAGGGTTTTTTTGCCTGTTTGTCAAGGCTTTCCTATTGAAAATGGACTAGAAGGAGTTTGGACCCTGGCACAATGTCACATGTAATGATACGTGGAGATACACAATACACAATCAGTTTGAAGGGTTAGAATTTTGTTTTGTTCAGATGCTTCATGTCGTTTACAAATGGCATAGAGCAGGATTATTGGACTCAAACATGACTGTGGCTCAAAATGGTTGGAATACCAAATCTCTGATCCTAAACTGGTCCCCTAAATTTTTCAGGCATGGACACATGATGCTCATGTTTCCCCCCAAACCAGAGAGTAAAATGTGAGTACAAAGCAGTGATTCTATACAAATTCCTCATATTGCCATGTGTAATTCCCATATGTACATTTTTGGTACATGTCGGTCATGATTGCCGATCGGATGCGGGGTAGGTTCAATTTGGATTGAATTTTCCGTAAAAAAATCCTAAGCTGTTCAAGCCAAAAGAAGGGAGGGGAATGCAAACATAGGAAGAAGTGTATTTTTTTCAATAAGCGAAAAGGAATATGTAGCAACTATACTAGGTGGTGGCAACTCAAATATTTTTTATGTTCACCCCGAACCCTGGGGAAATGATCTAATTGACTACTGTAATATTTTTCAAATTGGTTCAACCACCAACTACGTAACAACTATATCTAAGAGTAGGCTCAGAATCTCCACATCCTCATCCCAGCGGTTTCCAAACAAAACTTCGGCGCAACGGAAAAGGAGTAAACAGTAAACCTTCGGGGGTTTGGTTGCCTAAACCTGCCAACAGTGAATCAATAGTCTATTCATTTATGTGAAGGGAACACAAACCTTAGCTTTTATTATCCACTGTGAAATTAAAGTGTTGCCCAAAATATCTAGCTGGCGGCAACTTAACTATTTTTCATTTACACCCCTATTTGGGGAAGATGTCCAATTTGACTTGCGCACATTTTTTCAGATGGGTTGGTGAAAAACCACCAACTAGATAAGCCCCTTAGCACTCTTCACTGATTTTTTAAAGTGAATTTCTTTGGATGGGGCACCTTGCGAACCCCCCCCCCTTTAAAACGAAAAGAGATGTTTTTTTTCCAAAAGTTTGGTTGAAGGTTCCAAGTGATCAGGGCACGAATGAGAAATGAAAACACACACATATATATATATATATTATTATATATATTTATACCTGGAACTCAAATGACCATTGTGTTTGTTGGAAAAGGCCTTGTTTTAGGGGTTGACCTTCAAAAATAGAGGTCACTGGTGTTCCAGGTATATATATTGAATACACATTGTAATCATGCTGTTTATGCATTTGTATATATAAATTATATATGTATATCACATATGGATGATGTATGGTTTTATTTGCCATTCCCCTTGAAAGAGCAGCGAACCTCAAATCTAAACATCATGTTTTTTTGTTTTTGTCCATTGGGATGTATGCCAAAAAGGTTCCACAGGAAGCAGGAAGGTGATAGGATGTAATGCGATATGGTTCCGTGTACATTCTGCCAACCCGAAACAAAATACAGAAAGTGGCTAGGCCCACCCACACATAGAATATGATCTCACTTGTGCCAAATCCCTCATGGAAGTTGTTGGAAACTGTTATGGAATGATTTTTCCCTCTCATGGACAACTTCTGATTTCCAGAAATGTTCCTTTCAACAACGAACGTCTTATCACCTCATGGTTGTCGACATGACGATTCTGGGCTTTCCTGCAATTTTTTAGTTCAGGCTGGACTCACTCTAGTGATCTCCTTCACCATCATCATGTGCCACTTGGAATCGCTCATGGCAAAGTTTTAAGACCTTGAGTTGGGATTGATCTGTCAGGAGCTCTTACAGTAGGGATTTCATACAAATCTCGCTTCAGCATAGGTTTGTTTTTTTTGAATCAGGGACGAAACGGCCAGTATGAGATGTGTTTTTTTTGGTCTTCCTGGGTGACCCTAACAAGGGGCCCCAGTGGACGAAAAGGACCTGCGCTCAAAGGTTTCTATGAAACAGATAGTCGCAATGAATATTCTAACGTGAGATGCCGACAACCTCAGTAATTACCCTCGCCACTCAAGTTTCAGTGAAACATAGGGACGTGTTTGGCACAGAATCATGAAATCAGACAAGGGACCTTTGCAGTTTGGCTTTCCACAGGTTTCTCCACAGCAGATGTTTGAAGGGTAGAGTGACCTGTGAAACATTCGGAAAGACACCATGACAGTATACAAAGGGAGTCAGACATCCCTCTTAGATGTTTGATTCAAATGCACGGACTGGAAATGCTTCAGATCCCCTTGAGATGCCCAAACATTTTCATCTCCAAGGCACCTTTACTTTCGAGTGGATCACCATGCCACCGGGCTCCTTTTGGCACACCTTGATGCAGGCCAGGGTTGGATGGCAGTTTCGCAAGAGAAGGGGGGCAACGGGGTAGCGGTTCAAGATGGGTGTTTCCAAAAATAGGGATACCCCCAAATCATCCATTTTAATAGGGTTTTCCATTGTAAACCATCCTGGGGTACCCCTATTTTGGAAACCCCCAGATGGTGAACATATTTGTCAACCGCCGTTAGAAAGCAAGACTCAAAACCACCTAATTACTGTGGGTTTTGCTCGATAGCTCGATCCGTCATTCGCAAAACTCACTCCCTCTGTGAGTGAGTTTGCGTGGCAGAAAGATGAAGAGGTGGCGCTTGGTTGTAAAGAATTCCCGAAAGATCTCAAGAATTAAGTGATAGGCGATCAAACAATACTGTTGATGGAAGAAATCCTGCACCAGTTGATCGGTAGTTTATCCTACTATTGACAGGGCTTTTATACATCCCAGGTGGTTGTTTGGGATTTCTGAACCATCAGCAGTAAGTCTAAGATATCAAGCTTTTGGATGATATAGTTGTGCACTGAGGAACACAACAAGAAAATGTTAGCGAGGTTTGCAAGCCGTTCATAGAGCATCCTCCCACTTTGTAGCACATCTGAACCACGGGGGTAGGTGACGATGTGCGCGGAGGGCGTATTTTGGGCCTTAGCTGCTGGCATGCTCACGCGTGTACCTTGGCGAAACGAGGTGGTAATTGCTGTGAGAAGATGTAAGAAGCGAAACGTGGTGGTGGTGGTTACGGAGATCAATTTTGCTTTGACCCCTACTTGAGGATGATTTTTCAATTTGACGTGGATATGCTTGACGTGGGTCGAAGATCTTGAAACTAGATCCAGGTGTTCAGATAAAACATGATGAAACATCGTACACCCGGTAAACATCACTGAGTTTCGTCGCTTCAGCATTCCCATGGCCAAGACTCGCCCCTGGGGATCCTAGAAGCAGCCTGATGGCTTTGTTGGTAAAGGATGGATTCCCCACTTTGGAAAGCAAAGGTTGGTGAGACACAATTGAGTTCCCGCAGGTTTCCAAACTGAAACCAGATGCTACATGATGCTTGTCGTGTACAGTCAGGTTATATGTACCGCACACATACACAGTACGCTTGTTGATTCGTTCATTTACATTCATTGGTATTCATGTATGCAGTGAAGAAGGCCCGTACATTCTTGGAAAACTGTAGATCATAGAGGTGTGTTTGACTATTTTTGTGTACTTGTGAATTTGCATTGAAATGTGTGTTGTACTTGTCCCTATAGTCAGGAGGTCCAACCAAGGACCAAGGTATGCCAGATTTTGAGGATATCCTAAATCACCTCTTTTGGGGGGGAAGATTTGTATTGGAAGAATGAAACCACCAACGGGTTGATGCAGGTCTCCAACTTGACTAGGGACACCTGTAGTGGATTTTCCAATAGGGTTCCTTTTTCTAACCAAATGTGGAGCTAAAAAGCATTTCATTCCTGAAATCCCCAAGGGGTTACGTGGTGTTATGTGTTCTCTCCGAGGTAAACGTCATTGTGAACAATGCTGCTGGTGCGGTGGGCCAAGTGTAGCTTGGCACCATCCGCAGGTCGTTTATGTGCAACTGCATAATAAGATTTGGCCGGTTTCATTCGCATCCTTTTCAGAGGGACTTGACCTGACAATGCTGGAGAGAGAAGGAGCCAATAACGATTTTGAGAGTTTAAAGTTTAAAGATTCAGAGTGACTCGAGGAAGCTGTTACTTTACAGCGAAACTTGTCGAATCATGAGAGATTGGAGGATGAAAAATCATGCCCTGCAGCTATCTCTGAAAATTCTTAACCCATGAATTACCATGGAAACAGAATTATTTCTGTGGCAAACTCATGGATTTTTGGCGGGCCTCATGTTGAGACACGACGTGCTGCGGTAAAGGATCATTTGCTTTGGTGGCATTTTCTTCGCTATCAGTGGGCTCTACGACTCTTGGTGCTTAGCGTGTTAATGGGTAAACCTATCCTAGAAAATTCCTGGTTCGAAAGTGATACTCTCCCTAGACTTAAGCACCTGAAAATGGATGGTTGGAAGATGAATTTCCTTTTGGGACGGCCTATTTCAGAGAGTCATATTATGATAGTCAGAGTAAAGCACCAACCATGTACTGAAAAGAGTGCGAAAGCCAGCTCAGACAATGGTGGTACAACGAGTGCCAGCAAACTAAGACATGGTCAAACCATGTCAGACCAATTGTTTTCAGGCTTTTCGTTGCAAATTTCCTCTAAGCCATGCTTTGCACGGAAGACTTCACGACAAATTCTCAGATGTCTAGTCCAAATCTTGATTCCACTGCTAACTTATAGTCCATAGTCCATTATATAGTCCATAGTCATTTTATAATTTTGATATTTTTCTGGTTTCAGCTTCCCAAACTTTTTCTGACTTTAATTGAACTGCATCGAGTTGTTCGATGAGATCAGAGAAGGCTTTCTTCGCACAGCTCACTTGTATATTTTTCCATTCAACTTCATGAGTTTTGAATGGTTAATGGTTACTCTTCATCCAATAGTCATCGTTGAAAAAACGCGTCCCTCCACTAATAGTAGTTAGCAATTGCCTTTTAAATCACCGCCATTTTACACTGAACCATGATCATGGGAGAAAGAGTAGCCCCAGGTTAATGTAAATGACACTTGTATCAAACAGATTCGCATTGATACTGTTGATGTCGATACTGTTGATTATGATAGATTATGATATCATACTAAGTTAGGTTAGGTACGGATACTTTCTGAGAGCAGACCTGGCATTATGTCATTCCCACACCATAAGTGTGAAATTTCGATTTGCATAATGAACATGAATATGGGACCAGTCATTTTTAGATGTTTTAGGAATTTTGACTTGTATGTTTCAGACTGAAATCTCAATACTGTAGATAATAGATACCGCATTCTACAAGCTAGAGTTTTCTATCAACCTTTACATTGCCCTTCTTTTCCTGCCTGGATTCATTTTCTTGGGGCCAGGTCATAGGTCATATGAATTCATATGAGTCATATCCGTTTCTGTTGAGGATGGCGTTCCCGGAAAAGTCATCAGTTTGAGCTACATCTTCGCCCCTGGTGTAGTGGTGAAGGACTGCGCCATCGGAGACGCATGGCGACTCGGCTGAAAAACGCGGATGGTTGATGGTGGAACTGATGGATGTTGGCAGCCTCAGAAAGCAGTGCGAAGGATATACAGGGGTATGTGGGGTTATGAAATGCTATTAACGTATTAACTATATGTGTTCATGAAGTTCCTACTGGCTAAAGCTTTATATCATATCTTTATTTATTTTTTACTAAACAAATATTTCTGTGGTGGTGGTGGTGGGCTCCTCTGGTAGCGGTTGGTTAACTGGTCCTGGGACATGCTTATGAATGAACCCAATGAGCTTTTGGGATATCATGTTGGTTTGCAACAAACGGTTGGAGCAAATGAGCAAATGAGCAACTGGCCATGGTCAGTTATGAAATACACTCACAACAGATTTCAATAAAGGACACGTTGTGCATCTGAACTATTGGTTGACTTCAAAAATTAATTGACCCTGAATGATCCATAGTCTTTTGAAACACTTTCGGAACCACCCGCTTCGAAAGGGCAGCCGAATTGCAGTTGTTGGTTCCTGAATGTTGGTGAAATACGTTTCTTTCACCCAGAGGTGGGAGATTCCTCTGAAATGAAACCGGAGATTTGGGATACCTCGATTGACAAAATGAGCATGCTTTCTCGTATATTTTAAGCCCGGTTGTAGTCGGTCACGACCGTGACTACATCCATTACATTCTCCTAATCTGGATCTCTTCGCATCACGGCATGTTAATCCATTCAAAGCATTCAAGCGTCTCAAGCGTCACGGCTCTTCGTCGTGGCAGTGGTGTGAATTTATAGCATTACTTTCAACAACCCATTGATGGCTTCAAAAAAAAATGTTGTCCAAAAGTTTGTCAACTGAGAAGTTTTTTTGCCAGCAAAGGACCGCTCCTATGACTGCCAGCTTTGCTGATGCTTGCCCATACTATGGCATCACCTGTAGCTTGGATATTTATGAGTTGGCCATGTCATTGGGTTCCAGTTGTCAGATGTTTTTTTTGTTTGGAGGGGGTGGTAGGGTTTAGAGATGTTTTTCAATGAGGCTGGACTCCTAAGATAGGCCTAATTACCAAGCGCGGTGAGTTTCGACCAATCAACCAATTGGATATTTTGGAGCCTGTGATCCAAGGCTTTATGGTTGCAACCTCTTTGGGTTTGCGTGGTGTCTGGCCACTTCCAAAGCGCCTTGGCTTGCGAATTGAGAGAAACATGTAACACGATACAATATTGGGCCACTCTCCATGAAACTCACCTCCCCAACAGCAAGGTGGTTTCCAAGTTTCCAAGATGATTTCGTTTTAGACTATGACTATGCTGGTTGTGTGAAGTGTACTGATTGTTTGGGGGACTTGGAAGGGCCATAAAAATGTTTGAGATTACATCCTGATGACTCTATCAAATAGCCACAATTCATGAAAGTTAAAACCTAATATTTCCAAATCATTCAATTTCCAGGTAATAAGTAGGAGCAGCTTGTTTTGAATCGCAGTGCTTTGAAACCAGATCATTCACAAAGGAGAGCTGCTTTGATGCAGGATACCTCCATCTACAACTCATTTGGATTCCCCGTCGTTATTGAAAGCTATGAGGTAAGGTGAAACTTCTAAATTTCCAGCAACACTGCTTCAGTTGATAAAAAGCAAACCGTTGCCCAAATATCACAGATGCAGCTGCATTTACTTTAGTTTTACTCGCAGTGGCTGCATTTCTCTATTGGATCGTCTCAAGTTGAGTACCACTTTGGCGGAAGTTTCGCATGTTCCCTTGCCAGAGGAATCAGTTGGTGAGTCCCTTTTGGGCAGTTGCATCTTGTCCTGTGTTGATGCCGGGTTGATGGATTCAGTCAAGAAATTTCAGATCCATGTTGCATTGCTAGCAGTAACCCCTGATGTTTTTTTTTGACTGGGATTCATCCTATTATCCCTTAGTGTGTTTCTGCTGGAAGTTTTTTTTGGATTTCATATATTCATATATTTCATGTTCATAGCGGGTAGCAATTCAACATGCAACCTCAAGCAGTTCATGCATGTTCATTCTCTATGTTGCTCTCTTTTTTGGCCCCCTCGTTTCTTGCAATTACCTCTTTTCTTGAACAGATACAGTAGTGTAATCATTTGGTCAAATCTTAGTAATTTTAGGGTATTCCCCTTGTTCATGGCTGGGCTTTTCTAGGGTCCTGCTTCAGGGAAGTATTGTGAAGTGTTCTAATTTGACCATCATGGAAGTGGGTTGTTGGACGAGCACCCTCATTTGGGCAAATACTTTGACAACCTCAATTGACGGCAGTGCAACTGCTTTTTGTGAGACAACTCCCCCAAAGTATGCTTCATCCAGCTTGGTAGATAAAGTATATAATTATGCCCCGATTCCAAACCCTCACACCAACAACGGACCATGTCATTTGGAAAGGAAGCACTATTCACACGCCATCATTTTTTTTAGCTTTCATCTTCTGACTTCAACGGTGCGCACACCCAAAACAAGGGTCCATTGAGAGCCCGTATGTAGTCTCCTGAGGGCGGAACATACATGACTACTAATCTCTGTCTGTGTACATTGCATAAGCAAAAAAAAAAACATGTTTCACGGACGTCTATGATCGACATATACTGAAAACACATGACATCCATACCTTACCCAGGGCGTCTACGACCAAGTTAAACTTCGTCTTTCGGTGAACGACTAAGTAAAACCTGTACGACTAAGTAAAACCTGAACAGCGATATTCATGAGGTTTTTGGGGTGTCGACGATATCCAGATTGATTTTTTTTAGATTGCAGCTGTCCATCAGAATTGGAAACTTCTGGGACGGTGAGAAACTGCTACCGTGAGATGACCGTGAGATAACCGTGAAATTCCCACCAACGACTAAGTGTAACTAAGGGACGACCAAGTAAAACCGTGAGATGACCGTGAGATTGGATCCACCATTTGCTAGATGTGCGTGAATATCCAATATGATCTTGATGGCGCTAAATTTACTGGCCGTGATCAACCGTGATCGACCGTGAATGTGAACGACTGAGTGCAACTTCGTCTTTCATGAACGACCAAGTCTAACTTCGTCTTTTGACTTTCTGGGTTATGTGTACAGTAGATTGTTGTATGGAGAGTCTATATGGTACGTTTTGTATGGAGAATTTGTTGCTGGTGGAGGCTGATCCTTGGGGGTTGTTGAACTGAATTCCTGCACCATTTCGGATCATCCGCAAGGGACCTGATCCTTGGTACAACCGGATAGGACTCCATCAATCATTAGTGTCATAAGTTGAGCAAAATTCAGCAGCAATTCTCAGTGATCATAGCAGATTTGAATCCCTGACCCTTCAGAGGTGTAGTGCCACCTGGGGAAGCATCCGATTTTCTTCCACCAACTCTTTGCACTGTTGGAGTGATGTTTGTTTTGCCTTAGTTCTGGAAGGAAGCATACAAGCCAATGAGAAAGAATTGCTTGTATATATATATATATATATGATATATATGTGGTATGTACTGCCAATAGGGTGCTTACAGTGCTACCTACCACCTGTTACCAGAATCAAAAGTTGAAGCAACTGAGGCTTGCTTCTTCATTGGTCAGGAAGCTCAGCCATTTTCGCCATTTTCAACTCAAACGTCGAAGCCATGTTTCCCTCAACAAAAACCTCAGATCCAACATGGCTTTTTAAATTCAAGGTTGGAGACTTCTAAACATTTCCGGTGTGTGTGTGTGTATGTGAAATTCAGCATATTTTTTTATGAAAAAGCCCTGGATATTGAACTGATTCATGTTTTAATTGATTTTTAAACAAGGTGTTTCACATGTATAGATGTTGTGAAAAGATCCCGTTGCTTTGGCAAGTGCACGGTTTTTACGGAAATCCAAGCCCACGAGGTGCTTGGACCATTGGCGTCATCTCCTTGTGGGGACCAACCATTTTGGATGGCTCCGTCTTGTGCCGACAGATCAGTTTCAGATCAACAAACAAGCCCACAAGGTGAAGAAACACGTGAATTCCGAATTACTTCAGGGTTTACTCATATGAAATCGAATCCTTCAAGTTATCACCATAGAATCGTTTGAAGTTCATATGTTTACCTCCATGTTTCCACAAAAAGGCGTAAATCGGTCTAAACTAAACATCTAAACAAATTGGGGGGGTTTGAAGTTTGCCAATCCACCCGGCGCTGAATCCAGGTACGAAGAGATGGACAAACCTGCGATTGAAATGTATGGTCAGAAGACGTGCCCTGGATGCAATTTTTGATCTAAAAATCGAGCGATTCATCCAAGTTTTTTTTTTTGAAGTGTTTTGGGATTTTTTTTGGTCTTTGGGAAAATTTTGTTTGGTCCCAACATGATGATGGACATAACGCGTTGATAATTTGTAATGTATATATATATATATACATATTATGTGTGTGTGTAGTATGATGATGTATGATTGTAGTATTAGTATGTGTAAGTGTAAGTTTTGAAGATGGTTACCTTGATGAGATTTGGGGAAATTTTGCAACAACAGCATCAACAGCAACACTTTTATAGGCCTTTGGCTTTCCCTTTCCAAGGGTCCCATGATCAGGTGGTAATATGACTCTAGGCTCTAGTTGATGCCTTGCGATTTTGTGGTAGTTGCTATATATATATATTTTTCATATATATTAGATATATAATATGAATACTCAGGTGGAATCTTCCCCAACATCTTCAATCTTCACCTTTGCAAAAAAAATGATGTGCATGACTTGGACCGTCGTTTGCCAATACCGTCCCGCCATGCCGGTGTCTCTTCATTGGATTTTTTTTCCGGTGGATTCGGAGAATCGGAATACAACCAAGCATAGGTGGATGGTTTCAAACATTTCTATTTTCACCTCGAAACTTGGAGAAGATTTCCAATTTGGACTAATATGTTTCAAATGGGTTGGTTCAACCACCAACTAGATAGATACATATACTGATGGTATGACGACATCCACCCAGATTCACCTACTATCAATGTTTGGTGGTTGACCTGCCTTCTAGGTTTGCCTGGTCTTGGATTCACATTTTCCAAGTCATTGGAGCTTCCTTCCTTTTCGCAGGCAACGGGGGGGAAAAAAATATATAAAATGTATTCTCTGGGAAGTGCAGCAGTCAATCAAAATATAACATAATATTTCATAATATAAAATGTGTAAGGTTAATAATTATTCATATATTAACCTTATTCATTTATCATTTTAAGATTTTAT